>NQII01001510.1:268958-319999 GCA_002778355.1 Clitarchus hookeri
GGGGGGGGGGGGGTATTGCTGCGCCAACAGGGTTCCTTCAATCACCGCCAGTACGGTGCTGGAATCGTAGGAAATGGCACACCACATTACATCACCTCTCGTTGGGGCGGTTTGCCACTCTACAAAAAGTGTGGATTACGGCGCTGGCCAGGACGTCTCCAAACTAGGAATCGACGGCCGTCTGTATCCAGACAGAACCATGTTTCGTCGCTGAACACCACTTTTCGGCAATCCGCAAGCTGCCATGCTGTCCGTTTTCAGCAGGAGGTCACATGTGCTAGGCGATGCTCAGGTCGTAATAGTTGACATCGTAAGGGACGCCGCGACGAAAGATCCCAATCTGCAAGCTGTCTGGATATGGTACTGGTGGACACAGGCGTATCCCCAACTGCCGTGATATGTCGTCATGCAGTGCTTAAAGCCTGGCACATGATGAAGCTATCTTCTGTACTGGTGGTCCGCCGAGGTTGACCCGAGTCTTCTCGACGGGTGCGTGCCCTCCTGTTCCCACTGCGTTTGAAGAACGGTTCAATTGACGAGAAGTGCGCCGAAATGTCCAACCTGCCTCTCGGAGGCTGACGATGCGGCTTCACTCAAACACATCCAGCCGGGCAAAGGCTTATTGAATGCGCCACCGGTGCATGCTGCGTATTCATTGAACTTGGCTCTGTGGCTCGCACTGCTAGGCTTTATTCAGTATCCTGCTGGTATGAATGATGGAGGGACATGTATGCCCCATAGTGGCACATCCGCACAACCAAACTACATTAAACACAATTGGGACTCATGTCGGGCTATGACGATACCATGTTACAACCTTCGTCACACCCCCGCGATTTATTCATGGTGATCAATTATTTTTGCAAATGAGCGTTTCCGAGACCATTACCTTCTGTTTAATAATTTTTACATTTCGTGTGTTATTGGCGAGGCATTAAAAAAAACGATGGCATGTATATTATTTGTTACACTTTGCATCAAATATGAATTAAAATATTTATAAGTTAAATTTAATAAAGCTCTATAGCCACTCGCCTTCTTCAGTTGCCAGTATACTGGGTGCATAGTGAACTATACGCACGTATTTAAAATTTAGGTGTCGCAAACTAATTTTGAGTTTCCTTTTCCTTAGAGGATTAGAAATTGTGCTATATTTTCTAGGTGTTTGTATTTTTTTACTTACGTGAGTACTTACAGGTAAATGTGTAGTGAATATCGTTGATAACCTAATCGCCATAGGAGCAACCATTTTCGGTTGTATTGATGAAGAATGGTACTGCTCTCTCGGCAATGATTGTCCCTGACACATAAAGCTGGGGAAAGTATCAATACTTCCTGAATTCAGAGAGCACTTCCAAGTTTTTTATGTAATTACAGACGGTTTTCGTATACTATGTGTACATTTCCGCTAATGCAGTCATTATTTTATAAAAATAAAATAATTGCATTGTGCGCATGATATAACACATTAGCCGGTTTGCTACGAGCCTCGATGGAATGGCGTTTTTCATTCTAAGAAATCCCGATATTGTCTTCATTTTAAAAGTTCTAACCACTGGCCATATTCCAAAATTTTAAATTTTGAGTAAAGTACACGTTTAATTGACTTAATAAAGGTTTCTGATTAATAGATTTTGCTTAACAAGAGTCAGCCATTTCAACACTTTTCACTGCAACAGTTGACACTTGTATACGATGACATGGGCACTCATTGCATCATAATTGTCGATTACTCTAAATAAAAGCTCACAAGAAATAATTTATACTGCGTTTTTAATAATATTTAATTTTTTTTTGTTTAATGCAGAAACAATACGTGAGCGTTAGAAATGGATGAGTAAATATGGTACATTATACAGCACTGCAAAATTAAATATGTCAGAAAAAATTGGTTTACCTTAAATTTTTGTGACCTATGTGCCTTTGGTTGGATGTCGTAATCTGCAGTAGCTGAACCCGTGGGATCCACATGATATTCGTTTCAGGCGAACCAGGAAAAAAGTAGGAAAAAATAACGTAAACAAGGAAATTCTTACACGCCATTCGAGAACGGTTGGGGAAGAACCCACAATAGTAATTTTGGCGGTCAAGGAACAAAAAAAACTCAATTTAAAAAATAAAAAATGGGCACAGGTGCGCACTACTTTAAAGGTTTAAAGCTGTTTGGCCCCCGAGCGCGCCTTCTAAGTCCCGTTGGCATAGTTTAAAACAATTAAGCAGTACGTTTTGCTGCTTCCGATGTTCATTCGCTTACACGCGCCGTTCGTGCTAGGCACTTGCAATTTGGCACCGAGGCATCTTGTAAACAGAGCTTCGCATAAGGATTTCTGAAAAATTTTCAGTTTTTAAGGGGTCGATCTTTTTGATTCGCTGTATTTCCAAAACAGTTCGACCAAGAGAAATCCAATGTATCACGGGCCTTAAGACTATCGGTTCCATCGTCTCACTTGTCAAAACCTTGCATTAACTCTACGATTTTAAGGGGTGGGGTCAAAGTTCAAATACTGGGACAGTTATAGGCATGTCTGATATTTTTATATGTTTAAATTTGTTTGGCATATAAGCTGCCTTTGATTATTCCCAAAATTGTACCTATTCGTTTAACACAGCACTATAAATATATCTGCATTATTTGAGAACAAGGTTTCCGCTTGCGGTAATGTGTTTGGAGGTTGTGGGTTTGTTTCTGACTTGCTGGTGTTTGGAATGTTTTTTACCAACCTCGCGCCTATGCAACTCCATGATATAAGCCCTCCCATTATATTGCGCATTATATATGCTTAAATGGAAATAAAGATTATTACATATTTGAGATGTGCATATTTTACAATGTTCTCAAAATAATTTTCAATGCGGAGTGTTTTTTTTTATTTCAACGTCCTTGTGCCCGTTTTGCATCGAAATGCTGATAGGAGGATGGCTTTCTAAACATTCGTCTAAATATGATACTTGTGCATCCATGTCTTTCCCGAAACCTGGTGATTCAAAAGTAAATTACCTACATAGACGAAGATGAGGTAGAGCAATTATCGTCTTCGGAGCATGTCTCCGATCTCACCCATCGTCAATACAAATGTCTAAATCACATGACTAACAGACTTAAACGTGTTAGTTTACTTTTGGGTTTTCAACAGACCTGCATTTTACATGAAAAAAAATACTTTGAATAACTTTAGTACTCGTATATTCTAGTTGCATTAAAACTAGGTAACAGAAATATTACAAACATCTCAAAGCACTTACTTACATAAACATTGTTCTAATCTCAAGTTCTATTCACGTTGCTTTTTGTTGTTCTGTTAGCAGAAAAGCAGTCCAGTTTTGGAACCCGGAGAGTGGCCTTTGCGCTGCTTGCACGAGCACTCTACCTCATTTTCCCTCAATGATTAGTGATGTAAACCTTGCAGATGGCCGTACTTATGCAGAATCTGCAGTTAGGGATGTTGGAAAAATCCTTAAATAGAAAATACGATATTATGTCAACTATGTATAGAAATAAATNTCTTAAATAGAAATTACGATATTATGTCAACTATGTATAGAAATAAATTGTCGATATATTTCAACGATATTTTTATCGAACTCAGTATCTTTTTCCAGGTATCGGAAATGAATATTATTCAAATGCTATTTTAACAAGCTTTTTTTAAATACAAAAAATTAATTTAAAAATTATTACGGATTCCTATGTACCGAAAATAAATATTTTCATTTGATTTATCGTTTCGTTCAACGATACTTTTATAAATAACCAATATAAAAGATATCAATATATTTTTTCGTTATCAACTTCCCTATCTGTAGTCGCATAGGGAGGAGGTGTTGTGTGGAAGGAGCAGTAATGTAAGGCGGTATGTTTGTTGGCAGCTACGGGCGGCGCAGGGCGAGAAGGGGGAGAGGGGAGAGCCTGGCATGGGAGTCCAAGGACCTCCTGGACCCCCTGGTCTACCAGCGGCCCTCGGAGCTGACGACGGCAGTGTGAGGTACATGCCCGTGCCCGGCCCGCCAGGACCTCCAGGACCTGCCGTGAGTAAACTCCAGCAGACACTGTTGCCAACACACACACGCACAACACCTGTTAGGACTCATCACTATCCACGTACCGTCACACTGCATACATAGAGACATAGAAGTCAAGTCCACAGTCGGGTTAAGGCCATTATATCATGACAATTTTTTATTTCACTATATGAAAGGTATGTATGTAAGGACCACATAAATATAAATATTTGTAGTCAAATGATTATAGTTTTTAAAATATTTCACCGAAAATTTGAAAATTTCGGAATATCGGAGCCTAAGTTCCTGTACTCCTAATTAACTTTGCTGTATAAAACACATGTAATGTGATCTATAAGGACCGCGGTGGCTGAGCGGTTAGACTGTTCGCCTCCCACCCAAGCAAATCGGGTTCAATCCCCGACAGTGTCACTCTCGGATTTTCACAAGTGGAAATCTTACCGGACGATGCCGCTGCTGGTTGGCGGGTTTTCCCGGGGATTTCCCGTTTCCCCCGTCCTTAAATTCTGGCACTGCTCCATTATCACCTCATTTCACCCTCATTGGCTCTCGAGGCCTCGTTAAGAGCCGCCCAAATCTCTTAACTCTCAACATGTGATCTATATCATATACACAACATGTTAATAATAGATCAAGGATATTTAACAATGAGAAACTTATAAATATTAACATTATTTTCTCTCGGGCGAATAAAAATGTATTGAAAAAACATCCATACCTCTTTAAAAAGAGATTTGGGATACTTTCTGACAGTCAGTGAGTGGCAATTGACTAATACGAAACAAACAAAGTGCCATTTAGAAAATCCTGTATCAGNCGTCTAAATATGATACTTGTGCATCCATGTCTTTCCCGAAACCTGGTGATTCAAAAGTAAATTACCTACATAGACGAAGATGAGGTAGAGCAATTATCGTCTTCGGAGCATGTCTCCGATCTCACCCATCGCCAATACAAATGTCTAAATCACATGACTAACAGACTTAAACGTGTTAGTTTACATTTGGGTTTTCAACAGACCTGCATTTTACATGAAAAAAAATACTTTGAATAACTTTAGTACTCGTATATTCTAGTTGCATTAAAACTAGGTAACAGAAATATTACAAACATCTCAAAGCACTTACTTACATAAACATTGTTCTAATCTCAAGTTCTATTCACGTTGCTTTTTGTTGTTCTGTTAGCAGAAAAGCAGTCCAGTTTTGGAACCCGGAGAGTGGCCTTTGCGCTGCTTGCACGAGCACTCTACCTCATTTTCCCTCAATGATTAGTGATGTAAACCTTGCAGATGGCCGTACTTATGCAGAATCTGCAGTTAGGGATGTTGGAAAAATCCTTAAATAGAAAATACGATATTATGTCAACGATGTATAGAAATAAATTGTCGATATATTTCAACGATATTTTTATCGAACTCAGTATCTTTTTCCAGGTATCGGAAATGAATATTATTCAAATGCTATTTGAACAAGCTTTTTTTAAATACAAAAAATTAATTAAAAAATTATTACGGATTCCTATGTACCGAAAATCAATATTTTCATTTGATTTATCGTTTCGTTCAACGATACTTTTATAAATAACCAATATAAAAGATATCAATATATTTTTTCGTTATCAACTTCCCTATCTGTAGTCGCATAGGGAGGAGGTGTTGTGTGGAAGGAGCAGTAATGTAAGGCGGTATGTTTGTTGGCAGCTACGGGCGGCGCAGGGCGAGAAGGGGGAGAGGGGAGAGCCTGGCATGGGAGTCCAAGGACCTCCTGGACCCCCTGGTCTACCAGCGGCCCTCGGAGCTGACGACGGCAGTGTGAGGTACATGCCCGTGCCCGGCCCGCCAGGACCTCCAGGACCTGCCGTGAGTAAACTCCAGCAGACACTGTTGCCAACACACACACGCACAACACCTGTTAGGACTCGTCACTATCCACGTACCGTCACACTGCATACATAGAGACATAGAAGTCAAGTCCACAGTCGGGTTAAGGCCATTATCTCATGACAATTTTTTATTTCACTATATGAAAGGTATGTATGTAAGGACCACATAAATATAAATATTTGTAGTCAAATGATTATAGTTTTTAAAATATTTCACCGAAAATTTGAAAATTTCGGAATATGGGAGCCTAAGTTCCTGTACTCCTAATTAACTTTGCTGTATAAAACACATGTCATGTGATCTATAAGGACCGCGGTGGCTGAGCGGTTAGACTGTTCGCCTCCCACCCAAGCGAACCGGGTTCAATCCCCGACAGTGTCACTCTCGGATTTTCACAAGTGGAAATCTTACCGGACGATGCCGCTGCTGGTTGGCGGGTTTTCCCGGGGATTTCCCGTTTCCCCCGTCCTTAAATTCTGGCACTGCTCCATTATCACCTCATTTCACCCTCATTGGCTCTCGAGGCCTCGTTAAGAGCCGCCCAAATCTCTTAACTCTCAACATGTGATCTATATCATATACACAACATGTTAATAATAGATCAAGAATATTTAACAATGAGAAACTTATAAATATTAACATTATTTTCTCTCGGGCGAATAAAAATGTATTGAAAAAACATCCATACCTCTTTAAAAAGAGATTTGGGATACCGGTACCCGAGTACCCATTGTTAAAAATCCCTGATGCTTAATTAACAAGGGTATATGATATAGATCACGTGGCATATGATCTAATTAGCAAAGTTAATTAGGAGCATAGAAACTGAATTTTTGACTTTTCGGTGCTATATTTTGAAAACTAAAATAATTTTACTACAAATATTTACATTGATGTGGTTCTTNAATTTTTGACTTTTCGGTGCTATATTTTGAAAACTAAAATAATTTTACTACAAATATTTACATTGATGTGGTTCTTATATAAACAATCTCTTTCAAATAATGAAATAAAAATAGTCATGAAATATGGCCTTTACGTCAACAGTTATGCCTAAACAACCAGAGTTCAATACATAAATAGGAAAATATTTTCCAGGTATGGACATTTTGATAACCTTCGGTTGGCTGTATCGTTTTTTAATTATTTTTTTTAATTTCGATACTTTATAGCAAACACAAAGCTAAAAAAAGACTTTTTGAAAATAACAAATTGTCTCTCCACATGCTGAATATCTTACTACGAGCGACAAACTGGTCAAATAATACATTTTTTTGGCGGGAAAAGACATTTGAGCTACACTTTCAGTCAATTCACGATCTTTTTCGTGTATTCCGGCCTCATTGGAAGACAGTATTTCCTATTGTGTGCCTCGTTCTGATTGGCGGCCATTAATATATTTCTGTAAGAAGATGGAAGATTGCCATATTTATACCAAGCATTGTCAAGTTACGCTGAATTTTCCGAACGACAATTAACATAGTTGTACATGCTGGTATTAAAAACTCAAGTATTTACTTCCTTGGGCGGCGCATAATTTCTATGCCACGTCGTTTGTGGACGGGCCCTACAGCTCTAGGCAGGAGTGCCAGCTGTGTAGATCACAAACCAACTACAATTCAGTGTAAATGGTACATGTATCATGCTCAACTACAAACCTATTTGAAAAAAAATTATTAGTGATACCATAAAATTAATATTAAAATGAAACGAAACTCACAGAGAATTGAAAGAGTATGATATGCAATGTATTATAATTTTAGAATGATTGTAAATACCTAGACACAGTACCGTCCTCTGAACAAACGTGTGAAAGTTTGCAAACAGAGGATTGTTGAGAATACAGACGAGTACAGTTGTACAACATCAGTGAGATGTAAGCATTACTGGTGGTGTCAGTTTGCCTCGTCGATTTGAAAGGTCATCTTTTGATAGCTCTGCCTACCAAACCTGCAGCCAAGGAGTTTAAAAGGGGAATCAATGTTTAAAAAAAAATCATTCTCAGTGAATCAATTTTAAAGATAACTGTTTCAAACAAAAAATAATCAACACAAATTTCTGAGAGAATACTGCCGTATATATATATATATATATATATATATATATCTGTATAATTTTGTAAAATAAAAATGTTAAACTTAAATTTTAGAAAAAAAATTTATACATTATGATTCACGAGGAGTTACCGCCGCTCACAGGGCTTAATCCTTTAAATCATTTGGAGCAAAATATGTCTTATAAATGTGGGTCCCATTTGCAATAGTTATAAAGTAATTCGACAATCAGCATACCCACTCTACAGTGGAAAGGAGTTGTCAGCACCGTTTCAGCCACAGTATGTGGTGTCGTGTCTTACACAATCAGCTGATTGGGCTATTCTTTTTCCTGGGACGCCTGACTGGTGTGGTGGTGTATCTGCAGTTTTGGTAAGAATAACCGCCGCTGTCTGAGGATATTCCGTTATCAGTGAGACGTCATATGATCTTCCAGCATGATGGTGCACCTCCTCACTTCCATCGTGCTGTGGTTGAACACTTAAAGGTGCATTTCCCTGAGAGATGTATAGGACTAGGCGGTTATCACCCCTGGCCTCCTCGATCGCCAGATCTATCACCACTAGATTATTGCGTATGGGGATAGAGGAAAGATATTGTTTATCAAAGGACTGCACAAACACGCGAGGAACTACTTGCGCGTATAACGCATGCCGCTATAGAAATCAAAGACAGCTGTGTGTAGCTACGTAGAGCAACAAGTGTGGTTCATAAGCGTGCGGTCAAGTGTATGGAAGTAGACGGAAACAATATATTATTGGGCTGCTAACAATACGCACTGGCTGCCGCAGGTGGAACATCAGCAGCAGTGGTGTGTGAACATGTTCCCTTGAGGGAACCATAACAGGTAACAGCTACGCACACTTTCTTACTGAAGTGCTGCCAGCTCTCCTAGAGGAAGCATCAATTGCAATACGGGTGCCCAGCTTACTACTCGCGTGTGGCTAGGCAAATGCTCACTCAGCAATTTCCTGGTTGCTGGATAGCGCATGAATGCATGATCAGGTGGCCTGCACGCTCATCTGATTTGATGTAATTGGACATTTTCCTCTGAGGAATGCTTAAAGATAAAGTCTATGCACAAGTTCCGATGACAGTACGGTTTTAAACACCGCACTGTCGCAGCATGTGCTACGATATCGAAGGGAACACTTCAGTCTGTCCAGGTGTCTTTGCACAAGCGACTGCAAATGCGTATTGCTGTTGACGGTGCACATTTCGAGCACTTGCTTGCATAAAGAAATAATAGGACGGTGTTTATCACCACTTTCCTTTGTGTTGTCCTTTGTTTTGTTGTTGGTGTAAATGTACGACGTAAATGTGTACCTCGGAATGAAACACATGATAAATTGATGTCCATGGGAAGTTATTACTGCAAACACGTGATACCTCCATGTACTGTTTTAACATCGCCATTCATTTTGTGACATTCGTCTGTGATGAAAGGCTCTGACATAAACAAAAGCAGAACTGTTACTATCGTTCACTGATGAATTATCCGTAGATGCCACGTCCTTTGCCTTTCAATTGGTGTGCCGGTCCACCCTGATGTAAGCCACGTGCGACCAGTATCAGTTGTAAATGACTTGTTATTCTACTTTTGCAACTTGGATTAGTTGCGCTTAGCTGCATCACGCTGAAGCGACCCAATAGCAGATCGCGACATCTCCTTATGTCACGAACGTTAGCATGAGACGGCGAGCAGTCTGATGGACACCCAGAGAAATCCTACCGTTTACATATTGTAATTTTCCTGAAACTACTTATCCGATGTCGGAGAGTGATACGCTGTTGTATTCGTCTCTTTCAAGTGGACGTTGCCAGCAGCTGAAATAACTATAGTACCATGGGGAAAAAAACCATGTTGATATCGAAATCTCTGTGATTAACATTGCTATTAAACGACGCTACACATCGTGTAGTGAGGTATTTATTACAATTCATCTGGGTGAAAACAGGATAACGATATCTTCAATGTTTCCGGAAATATTTGAGGTTAACATCTTAAGTGACTCATCCTGTAAAGCGGAAGAATACACAATGTACATGCAAGTAGATCTTAAGTAGGGCTTTCAAAAGGGCTCAGTTTACCATGAACAGCCTTTAGTTAAATATGAGGACAATGGAAATATTTAAGCCCATGTACCACGATGGAAGTTACCTTGGAAGATTTCAAGCAAGCTTGGATAGCCGTTTGTATGAATGGTACTATGAAAGATTTAGCTAACTGCTGGCGTCTTCATGGAAGTTTTCGTAACTCATCGTGTACTATTTTCGATGGAAAATTTCCCACAAAGTTGACATTTTAGCCAATCATAGAGAGGGTGGTGGACTGTGGCACTGAGAATAATTTTGTTTATTTTGTTGTGATGAACGACAGTATGACCATTAAGGAACAATTAATAGTATATAAAAGTGAACGAATATGTTTACTGATGCTATAACAGCACTACAGTGTATGAAAATTATTGCAAACATTTGTGCTTATTTAACACAAAAAGTTCCAGTTATCAGAGCAAAACATTTAGGCTCTGTGCATAAACAGATATAGCAGAAGTAACGAGTGAAGTGCGTTTCTGGACCACAGTTGCAGAATTGAAGTCATGACATAACAATGCACTCTCCTGTACTTGTACAGCAGCAAGTATCAGGTGACAGGTTATTCCATGGAAACCTCCATACTTGCTTGCATGCAGGCTTGAATATCATCTCTCGTAGAATCGTCCACATAAGCTTGTGTGAAACATTGTATCGTGGTATATGGACTTTACATTAATTTACACTTGCAGGGAAGCGATTGTCTGTGAAACCGAAAGTGTTGTGTGTTTTCAGGGCCCAGCAGGACCTCCAGGGTTGAGCGTGACAGGACCCAAAGGAGAGCCGGGGTACCCCGCGGAGAGGGTACACGTCTACGGAGATCCCCAGCACAGAGCTCCACCCAGCTACGGCCAATCAGGTACCTGGCACCACTCACTGACATGCTGCCGAGTGGGTAGGGAACTGTTCTGTACCACCAGTGTCGATAGTACTTGCACTGATTATTGAATTGTCGCAGGACTTTCCTTATTGTCATTCATACAACATCGACTGTCACATTTGAATGGCACCGAAGTGTGTGTCCTTATATAATATACAAACCCGTACTACTATAAGTTTTCCATCTCCACCTATAATTTTATTAAATGACTAGGTGTGCCCGCGGCTCCGCTCACGTCGACTACAGAATTATTGTTAAGGTTTTTTTCGTTAAACCGTTTCAATGACTTTTTTATTTGATAAATATTAAATTTTTAATGGTGAAACAACAGCTTCAATTTTACGTATTTATATATTGAGAAATTAAATGGTAAAAACGCTTATTAGCATTGCTCTGTTATAGATAGATATATGCTACAGTGGAGGTTTTTTTTACGTCTTTTTATTCTACACAATTTTTTACTACATGATATTGTTCCATCTTTAACGGTTTGGACAGCGTATTGCAAGAGAGCGCGCTGGCGGCAAACATTTATTTGACTTGATTCACTATTATCGTCACTGCTTATTCCTTATGTTACTTTACATAACAAACTATATACTTAAACCTGGCTAAAGAACGTAGCTGTGAATTAAAACAACAAACACGTAAACCGCATAAGTGTTTTTCGAGTGATAAGCGCACTAGCAGACAGACAGAGAGACGTTGAGTTTTATAATATGTATAGATAAATATGTTAACACTCCAATCTGAGGAATTAATAATGCCGAGGTTGTAAAGAACTCTTAAGAATCATAATTTCAATTTCCAAAAATTTTAAAGAAACATTTTTTGGTTAGATTACTTAATAACAATAAATAAAATCTCGGTGATTTCATGCAAACATTAGGATCGATAAAGCAAAACATTTGGGAACGGGGCCCTCTTAAGATTTCAGTTTACAAAATTAATTTCAATCAAAAGTGTTGCTGCTTAGCTATGTACATACACCATTTCATGTGCCTCATTTGATCCTGTATGCTTTTGCTCTTCGTCGATACAACTTCTCTTACAGTAATGGACATTCCCATTATTTCTATCTATGCTAACTCAATCCATCTGTGAAAAATCTCTTGTCAAGTATGATATGAAGAACTTTCATCCTATCTTCGCTGTTCAGCATTACTTTGATAGATAGTTCTGATTCATCTAGTTCTTCTTAGTTGCCTCAACCACATCCTCCCTGCCACTTTCTGCACCATTGATAACTGCTGGGTAAAAGTTATACTAGTGAATACCTACTTTTTACTTTCTGAAATGTTCCCAACACTGGAGGGTGTACATATTTACCTACCTTGCATGCATTTATATAATTTTGTTCTTTTTTAATTTCGGTCCGTGAAAACTGTAAACTTTGGGTGACAATGAGTACCCTTGGGTGCTGACTCCTATCAGGGTGATGTCCTTGGAATAACGAATACCCGAAAGTAGTTACTGACCTTCATTGACACGAAATAAGATGATGTCTACAATGGAAAAAGAGAGTCAAATTTTCAGTCAAACTGAACTTCACTGAGAAAGCCCATTGACCATCTACATTTGCAGGATTCCCAACATGCCAAAAATATACGGACCCATATCACAGCAGAGAGGTCTGTGCACATTTCTTCCCTACTCTTCTGATCTTATGTTACTGTCTCCAATGAATCTACCGTGAATGGGAAATTAACTGCATGTAAATAAAATGTAAAGTACCATACAAAGAAAAAATTACTAAGAAAAATTAACCTTTCATTAACACACTTACAAACCTGACAAAAGATCCAGGCAGTAGCACGATGCAGAATATCCTGCTACTGCCTGCACCTTAATTTGGCTTGCACTGACACATGCATGACTTAATCTTTGAAATAAGCATATGAATACTGGCAGGATCAACCATCTAGCTAGCATGCACTATCGCTGTTTAGAATTATTAACTGAAATGTGTGAATAATACTGTACATACCAAGTATTCCAAATTAATATTTACACTCTTTGATTGAGAATAACAGAGAAACTATTAATAACAATCTGATGGGACTACTTGTATTTGACACAATAACGACAACATTGGGCGTGTGCGTATGTTAATTAACGTTACAAATGTTCAAAACGTCTCCCATCAGCAGCAAGGTATAGTCTGCAACACTGAAGAACGATTGATAAACAGTGTCTATGGTTTCCATAGGAGTGGATACCCAGGCGGTCACAATCGCATCTCTCATGGCATCCAGTATCCATGACTTTGTGGCATACACAGTATTCTGCACAGTACCGCAGAGATAAAATTCTAACGCCGTTAAATCTGGAGATCTGGGTGGATACTCAACACTTCATCGCCAGCCTCCCAATAAGTGTTTCATCCGGGAGCGATCGTATGTCTCGTTGATAATGTGGTGGTGCACCGTTCTGCTGGAAAAATCAATCGTCATCTTGGTAGAGTTGGTGAACACAATGTTAATGTGTGACACAGCCCCCACACTTCCTTCATCCGTTGTCATTTTCACCCAACCGCACCGTTCTTTCTTCACATCAAACACAGTTCCACCCCTCTCAAACTTGTCACGTTATCATGGCATTGTTACAGGTGATGGTGACGCAGTATCGAATTCTGCCCTTCATTTTCTGCGCACTCAGTCATGTTCTGTCTTTCCACAACACTTTAAAATGCACTTACATTGCTCGTAATAAGGCCTTGTCACCTTCACCATTTTCCTCTTCAATTGTAGTGCTGCCGCTTGTGGCTGCAAATGGAACTGATAGCAGCAGAGTGACTACACGCGCGTCCACATGCACAACATTGTGTTTTTAGCATTAAATACATGCAGTCCCATTTGATTGTCTTAAATAGTTTCTCTGATATTAATGTACAACGAATGTAAGCATTGATTTGGAATATCCGGCAGTGTTACTGAACAATAAAAACTAATGAATCACGTAAAATATAGTTCTGCTGTTACTCTGGCTATAATATTAGAGAATAACAACCTTTCAACCTTTCATAATATATATCAGTACTAGAATTCCAAATTGACGACACTCTTTTTAATAGACTTTACCCGAATGGACCAACCTTAAAAATAAGACGACCCCTTCATTTTCAGTACGGTAGGGAAAATTAAATCCTCAGAAATGATTCGGACATGCCTTTTTGCAGGGTGTTTTGCATGTTCTGTTTTCCAAAATACGGAAACAAAAACTTACTGACAAAATCTTTCAATATTTTGGACCATTACTTACTGCTCTGCAAGAAGTTGGTGAAAATAAATTGATACTGTATTTTTGAAGCAAGGATAAGAAGCAAATGTAATATTATGCCTATTGAGGTAAGTAGGTTTTTTACATGTTTTAACCATGAGCGTACGTTGTGCGCACGCTGCCTTCCAAGGAGGAGTTCGCGGCAGCTACGAGGAACTGAAAGCCCTGAAGGAACTGAAGCAGCTGAAAGAAGAAGGACTAGGTAAAGGAAAAAATAATTTCTAGTGTGAGATGCAGCCCATATCTGCTTCTTGTCTTCATGTGGTTTGGGCACGTAAAAAGCACATGATATATTCTAAAATATTGTATCCTCCATAGTTCCATGTGAATAAATTAAACTCACAAAATATGTACGAAGTTGTCAAGTATTGAGCATTTTAAACGAGTTGTGTTTTACGATTTGAGAGAATTGCGGTTAAGTGACGCAACCTATGAGCACAATCTCTATGAACAAATGTCACGTCACATGACAAACTTGTATCAGTCATTGTGAGTATTATTATGCAGCAAGTTTGTTTTGCAAATTTATAGGAAAACAATATTTTGGAGCTTTTAAGCACACATATGAGAACTTGCTTCATGCTTGGCACAAACTTTCTCTTTTATATGCGCCACGAACTGCAATGTAATAAATCTGTGGACAGGTTGAACCCAGTCTTCTAATGTCATAAACCGCTATCATTAGTATGTGTTCTCTCCTTGTGTCGATCAGGTCCACCACCCGACCGCACACAGAATCCCTCGCCGGACAGCCAGGTGAAGATCGTCCCAGGAGCCGTCACCTTCCAGAACAGGAAGGCCATGCTGCAGGTGAGCCTTCATTATTTGCCTCCAGTCTGTCTGTGCCGAGCACGTCTGCGACAACACTCCCACTGCAAAACACAGGATAAAAATTCTTGATGTCCTGCCAAGTCCATATCACTCCTTTCCTGCTACTCCTTATTCAGTATGTTTTCCCTTCATTTCACGCGCACATATGTGGCCTTTGTTGCCGTAAGCGAGTCTGGTGATGTTGTAGTTTTCTCTCTCGACTGCGGCAAATATCACAGATGAATTAAATATGTACACATAATTTCTAAAACGTTGCAAAGGTAGTATGAGATGTATACATTATCACTGAATCCTCTATGCAAGCGAACCATGTCTGTTGGCGAGGAAGCACAAATATGTGCAGGCCCTGTTGTGTGGTTAAGCATAAGTGCATCGATGTTTAAGCAAGTCGGCAAATAAAGGCAAGAGAAGAAAACAGGAAACTTCATTTAACAGAAGTTTACAATAAGGCATCCATAATTTCCACCTAACTTGACATAAGTAGAAGTGCATTTTATGACACGTAGTTCCAGGAATTAAGATTCTGTTTTCTGGCTGAGGGTAACAGGCAGATCAAGGTAAATAGAACCATATGTAAAAAACTACTATCAGAACGGTACACACAACTTGTTTGCGGTTATCTCTACCCAAGTACACCGAAATCTTGGATCTTCGGTGCATTATCCGTGATATGGAAGAAATGAAATCACCCCACTCTAGTACTGTGTAAACTGGCATGTGAATTAACAATATGAATAGAGTTCATTTCCTTAAAATACAATTGTTAGTTTTCCCCACTTTGTAGCATGCATAGAAGCACATAAACACGCGTATGTCACCCAGCAATATGGTGCAATTGTAACTCACTGGACTCGCATTCGGGAGAACCAAGGTTCGATTCCCAGTTGGCCGTCCTGATTTCGGTTTTCCAGAGTATCCAATATCACGATCGGAAAAATCCCGGGATGGTTCCATAAAAATGACTGTGACCGATTTCTTCACCGTGTGTGCTTTCCTGCATTCGGTTTGTAATGGCCTCGCTATAGACGAGACGTTAAGAGCAAACTACCTACTGATGTATGTTGTCAGCATTACAAAAATTAGTCACGCATTCCACTTGACTATTCCCACAGTGCTTTTGTTTCTGAAAAATGTCACCGAAGTCAGTCTGTGGTTGAGAGTCAGGGAAGTGTCAGGGGCTCAAAACGTAAGAGCACACATGGTGAGGTAGTGATTTGTAATGCTGTCTCTGAATACATGTGAGGACACAAAAAACAATAATTGTGAGCTGCGCTTCTCGTGCTATGTCTACATAAAAGTGTGACTGTGGAACTAAAACTTCAAGATTTCAAGTAATTAATTTATTTTAGTTTATTCAATCTTCTATTTGATGTCTTAAAAGAAATCTGGAGGAAACATACCATACTAATTTAACCAAGGCATATCTCATTTTCACAAGATCCTAGTGGACCAGATCGCTAAGGCATCACAAAAATTCACTAGTGACAGTTCACTTAAAACACCTGATATTAAAATTTTCTTACCATTGAATTACTGATTAAGTGGTTCAGAGCCCAAGGTACTCATGAGTTCCCATTATCGTAAGACTACTTGCATTACTGAGTTCCATAACACATAAACTTAGACTTATCTTACTCTTATAAAGACGTAGACACACATCCACAATCTCCAATATTGCACGAAGTTATTTCAGGACAGGATGACTACAAAAACTGAAACCACCACCAACTTTTTTTTTTGTTTTTTATTTCATAATTAAGTACAATATTGCCAGCTTTTATGAATTTCCTATTTCTGAATGGGGAAGTCATGGAATCAAGTCCCAGCTAACAGATATATTAAAGCACCTTATGTTATAAATTTATTTAGGTACATAAAAAACCAGTCGCTGACTAGTACTGAAATGGCATTTGCATTGCATGGTTATGAAAAAGTTTAAAACCAGACGACCTACTGATTAAAGGACAATTTTATTTTTGTGCACATATCCCGTGTACTGCGATGAGTGGCAATACATCAATAACATCTTGGTAGTCGCAACTGTCACTAGGTAGCTCTTCAGAATCTTGGCAGGGTATTTATGAGCTATGTTGGTTGTAACCATGACGGGGTGATGTTGCCCACAGATGACGTCGGCAAGCTCTGTCGGCACACTGGCCTACATAATCGATGAAGAAGCCCTGCTGGTTCGTGTCAACAGCGGTTGGCAATACATTGAGGTAAGTTTCCGGTGTTGCAGTACTTGCAGTCTACCACCCAGTCTGGAGGATATTAAACCTTTCAGTCACGGATAACTATCTAATATCAGGCATTGCAATGGACAATATTTTTTTTGGAGAACTGTACAAATAACAGCATAATGCTGTCATGCAATGGGACGGACCAATATATTTGTGTTAGTGTTTGATATTATTGGCAGCAGTTTTCATTATTTAAAGAAATAAGTAAACTTGTATGGTGCAGAACGACAACCCCNAGATCCTAATTTCCATATACAAATGTATAAACCAAGTATGTTAAGGCTAAGAGGCCATCTTAAAGTTGTTTTTAGATTGATCTTGTTTTTCTCCTGTTACTCTTGCCAAATTTGTAACCATAATCGAAAGGTACCGTGTTATTTAATAACCATCCGTCTTGTGAGAAAATACTAACACTGTATAAATGAAACCACACAAATTTCAGTCCTGTATGTCATGACAAGCTTAAATTTAAATTGCAAGTCGTGATGTTTGATTACGAGAAGTTGTAAATAAACCGTAAATGGAGGCGGACACATAAATTGCGATCACCAGGGTGTAACTATAAAGAGCTTCCATGCCGTATTACCTGAATAAACTGATTTTCCTATTTTAAACTAGGAAAAGTAGTTTATATTGCAACAAGTTCAGGAAGTAGCTGGTGCATCGCAGCTGTGCTACGTTTACAAACACAAAAAAGTTAATCTCTCACAATAAATTGTTTCCTTTTATTCTAAATATAAAAACAGGGCATGGCAAATTATTTTGTATGCGTTTGAAATATAAAATTGTTTTTGCCAATGTAAATGATTTATATGCTATAATGTAATTTGCTTTGAAGTATGTTATATTCTTAGCATCATTATATTACATTCCTTTTGGTTTCTGTACAACAGCTGCTTCTAGAAAACCTGTTTCTGATGTAGACGTATCTAAAATTAAAATAAACAAAAACAAAATGACTGTCTACAGCTCCTTCTGTGTCTGTGGTTTTAAGAAAATCCTTAAAATATTCAACATATTCATTTGCAGTGTCTTTCAACAGCGTGATTATGAGACGATAATTATTTCTTGACATGCTGGTTGGCTTGCAGCTGGGTTCGCTGGTCGCAGTTACCACCCCTGCTCCCCCCACCACATCTGCGCCCTCCTTCAAGCTGCTTCCAGAGTCCTCCAGTCTCGTCCGCAACGAGGTGATTGTGCACGATGGACCAGGCGTGAGTACACCTGTTTATTGTACGCCTCTGGAAGAACCTTTGGAAAACCAATTGTGCCTGTAAACACTAACTCAAGTTGTAACTACACGCCCTATCATTTCGAGTCATAAAACAGCACCATCCAAAACTCCACAGTTCTATACACATTTTGAAGCCTAAAACATAACTTTTTGTGGGATTAAAGTAAATAATCATAAACTCGCTACATACTTAGATAAAATCGACAAAACTAATCACTTACTTTACACCAGATATGAACAAAACCACAAAAACTTTAACTAAACCAACTACTTGAACACAACCAGCTTAGGCTCTTCCCTTTGAGCATTTTCAAATCCTTGCCACCAGACCGCAGCACTTTCCAGCGGAGTAGCAGCTGATGACCACTTTCCTCGTACTACCAACTTAAACACTACTCTTCGCTACGTGGGCACTCAAGATGATCACATGAGCTCCAATCTGCCGAACGGAACGATGCCACCATAGTGCTACACGTTTATGTCTCGAAATGTCCGGGTTTCTGATCGTAAATATTACTGGATAAAGTATTTTGATTAGTGGACACTAAGATCGATTTTATGTTCATGTTTTCCACACAGTTATATCAGGAAACGGCTAACTATTTCACAGTGTCACGCCAATAATACGTAGATGATAGTCATTAGGCCTGTAATAATTCTTCTGTGTGAGGATAAAGAATGAACAGAACAAAGAAAATGTGTATGTGTTTGAGAACTGTTCATTTAATGGTTAGCTAACCACATAGCATGCTAAAATAGATCGTAGGCTTTCGCGAACGTTGTCATGGTGACCTTGACTTTCGAATATCTTCTTCCCGACGTTTCGGCAGTCGTAGCTGCCATCTTCACAGCTTTACATATTTTTTTTTCAACCCAGCCTTATTCTATGCATAGTGTTGGAGATCCAAGGTTAGGGATATCACCTAGGTGAGTCTAAGAGTCGAATACCATATGCCTAGGCTACAGAAAAGTTGATAAATAATGAGAGAGCTGGCCCAGGGGTGTGGGGTGTGGGGTGTAGGATGATAGGATGGACACGTCAAATGGCAGAGGACTGGCAGTGGCATCTGACAGATGAACAGAGGTGACTTTGACCCTCGAACTTGACCTTCGACAACACTCAAAATTTCCCGATCTTCCCTCCAAATCTGCAAAATTTCGTGCAAAATGTTTTCTTGCCCAAATTGTCATGAATAAATCAGTCTTAAAAACATTACCTTGTTTCAAGAATGTTCTAGTATATGCACGGTCATTCTACCTTGATACTTCATACTCTGTAATTCCATGCTGCCATCTTGATTCTAGAATTTCCCTGGTATTATAGCATGCTCTGTCATTCTATGTTAACATCGGCCATCTTGTTTTTGAGTAGGCAATCTTGTTTCAAGAAATTTCCAGTTCATGCTCTATCATTCCATGTCAACACCAACCATCTTGTTTCAGGAATGCTCTAGTTAATCGCCCTTTCATGCTACTTGAAACTATCACTCCACCTTGTTACAAGCATATTCTACGACCTATGTCTATGCAAAATGCAACCATGCTAATTATGTCAAGTATGATATGTATATATCTGACTCCCACAAACTTATAAGTTTGGTCAGGCAAAATTTCCCAACTGTTTAAGATATAGCCACCAAATTCATAACATAGGCACGCCCCCCCCACCCCCACGACGAACAGAGTGGTCGGGTTAAGTATACCTTAAGTCCTCTTATAAGTATATTTGGCCGCCCTTTTCTATCCATCGAATCTATAGTCACCAAATTCATATCACAGGCATCAACCCCCGACGAAGAACAGAGTGGTGAGTTCATATATAACTTAAACCTTTTTATAACCATGGTTGATTGCCATTTTCCATCTGCTGAAGCCATATTCGTCAAATTTAAATCTTAAGCATCGCTCCCGACAGAGTACAGAGTAACAGGGTCAATTAGGTCATGACCTTTCCTATAAGAATAGTTGACTGCCATTTCCCATCCTCTGCAGCTAAAGCTTCCAAATTCGTATAATGGGCAGCGCATAATACAACGAGCAGGGAGGCAGGTCAATTATTGTAACAGGTGAATGCAAAATTGTTTGGATTAGGTCAGCTAGTATTTCGGTTGACCTTACATGCACACGCATACACACATGCTGATAGAAGAACGAAAATGAAATTAATATATATGTATATCGATCCATGCATAATTGAGTGTAGTCTGGGCGGTTATTATTCAGAATGAAGAGTAAAATTTCAAGATATACTGGGACATAAGGGTTGAAAATAGAATAAAAAATCATTTTACAAGAATTTTTGACCTATAATTCATGGTTCTCCAGAATTTAGTAAAAGAAGATACTTGACATTACGTGCACAAACATAAAAGTTAAAATTCAGTAAAAAAAAATTTTAAATATGTAGAACGAAATATTAATGGGAGTGGGAATGTAAGGGACGAGGGGCAACCATTTTTTCGTTGTAGGAAGCACAGTTTTCGAGTTATTATCGAAATGAGAATAACAACTAGAAGTACCACAACATACGAGTTATAATAGTAATCATTATTCGTATCATTCAAAAAACGAAGCTTTTACCCATTATTAGATAAATTCAGCTTTACAATGTACAATAATGCTTTATTTTATTTTAAATAAGAATTGTTAGTATCTAAAAATTTTCTGCATATACTTTTTTATACTCCTAAGCTCATGAACGCTTATATTAAAATATTTATCACTTCATACACGTATCGATAAGTCGATTTTTTTCACATAACCTGTCCATACTTGATATATTACATGCCACAGATAACCGGACATTTGTTTGAGTATAATTCGAATATGGTATAAGAAATTATAAAAACTGATACAAATTCTTGAGGTTCCACTTATAAAATTTCCATATTCGATTTTTAAAGATGTACATATGAATTAAGGATTATTTCAAAGTAGGCATTTGAAGTACTATATTTCCAGACTTGACTCTTCAGGATTAATACCAGCATAGGGTCCAACTGCTGATTGGGCAAATAGTTACAAATGAAAGTTATGTATTTAATATAAATTAATTTTGTTTATGGATTTTAAGAATTTGGAAATGCAAGTATATAGTATGATAAACGTACAGACGCTCATTTTTAAGGTAAATACAAATATGACGTCACTACAGCTGATTATGTATAATTTTATAAATATAATTCATCTATTTAATTTTATTTGTTTCAAAAACTTGATAATTTAAGCATATCGTGTTACATATATACAAACGCGTATATTGAAGGGGGTACGAATATGAAAAAGCATCGTAATATGCGATTATGGGCCTAAAGTTTAGGGCATGTCTGATAATCGGTCGGTAAGAGACAGGGTGGGTTGCATGATATAATTTAAGATGTTAAAATTTCAGTCAGATTTTGTTACGAGCGATGGGTACATGCAGGAACCTGTATACTGCTGACCAGTTCTGTACGATATTAGCAGACAGTAAGGAGGGACGACCTTCTGGTTGTCGCATGCAATACCAGAGTCAGCGACTTTCTTGTCTCCGTCCAGTGACATAACAACCGCTTCACTAACACTAGTGGAAAACATTGTTGTTACTGTGCCAAGACTATCAGTAAAACTGGCAACGTACATCGTCATGAACACAGAGAATCTTCAAAGAAATCAACCACCAGACTACTAACAGCTACATGTGCGGTGCAACATTCGGTAGAAGTGATAATTTAAAGAGACACTCTGGTACCTGTAAAAGTAACACACTCGCTTGACTCTTAACAGCATGCGCTGAACTTATTGCTGTAAGACAATGTTATGGCTAGCCTTCCTGATGATTCGTCGTGTAAACTAACTCTGATTCAGGCACCCATAACAATGTCTGAGCCTGCGTCATGTTCCAAAACAGTATGTGATGAAAGGAATACGAGTGTTGCAGATATTTACTATGAAAAGTGTGAGTCATACAGATCGTCGGAAGTTGTAAACAACAAACATGCACTGTTAATATGCAAAGTGAAAAAAGAAGATGTTACAACTAGTCATGACGACGAGAACAAAAATGTGGCCTCCAATACTTCTGCTGATGCTATGAAAATAAACGGAAATGTACATATTTTAGTGATGATTGAATGACGACATCTGCAAAGCAAAAGCGTTAACAAATTGCTGAAGATAAGGGATACTTGAAGCTGGGGCAGAAGGAACGAGAAATCTTACAACCTACTCGTCACAGAAGAACATACATTCAGAAATGTATCGTGAACCTTCTGCGCAGAGAGTCATGAAGTCCAGCTACTTATTTTCTGAAGACCAAAATTACTTGGTTGATAGACTATGGATGTTGGTTTCTTTACAAAGAAGAGTATATATTTCTGTCAGCCAATCAGAGTAACGCGATGCGGTCGGCAGCGGCTATATACATTGAAGAGCCAAAAAAACTGGTACACAGGCCTAATATCGTGTAGGGCCCCCGCGAGCACGCAGAAGTGCCGCAAGATGACGTGGCATGGACTCGACTAATGTCTGAAGGTATGCGGGAGGCAATTCACACCATGAATCCTGCAGGGCAGTCAACAAATCCATAAGAGTGCGAGGCGGTGGAGATCTCTTCTGAACAGCACGTTTTAAAGCATCCCAGATATGCTCAATAATGTTCATGTCTGGTGATTTAGGTGGCCAGTGGATGTGTCTATAGTCGGAAGAGTGTTCTTGGAGCCACTCGATAGCAACTCTCGACGTGTGGGGTGTCGCATTGTCCTGCTGGAATTGTCCACGTCCGTCGGAATGCACAGTGGACATGAATTGGTGCAGGTGATCGGACAGGATGTTTATGTATCTGTCACTTGTCAGAGTCGTATCTAGACGTATCAGGGGTCCCATTTCACGCCAACTGCACACGCCCCATACCATGACAGAGCCTCCACCAGCTTGAACAGTCCCCTGTTGACATGTAGGGTCCATGGATTCATGAGGATGTCTCCATACCCGTACACGTTCATCCACCCGATACAATTGGAAACGAGACTCGTCAGACCAGGCAACGTGTTTCCAGTCATCAACAGTCCAATGGCGGTGTTGGCGTTCCCAGGTAGGCGTAAAGCTTTGTGTCGTGCAGTCAACAACCGTACACGAGTGGGCCTTCGGATCCGAAAGCCCATATAAATGATGGTCTGTTGAATAGTTCGCACGCTGGCACTTGTTGATGCCGCAGCTTTGAAATCTGCGCCAATTTGAGAAAGGGTTTCACGTCTGTCACGTTTAATGATTCTCGTCAGTCGTCGTTTGTCCCGTTCGTTCACGATCTTTTTCTGGCCGCAGCAATGTCGAAGATTTGATGTTTTACCGGATTTCCGATATTCACGGTACACTCGTAAAATGCTCGAACGCGAAAATCCAAATTGTATCGCTACCTCAGAGATGATATGTCCCATCTCTCGTGCGCCGACTATAACACCACGTTTAACCTCACTTAAATCTTGATAACCTGCCATTGTAGCAGCAGTAACCTATATAGCAACTTTGCCAGACGCTTGTTGTCTTATATAGGCGCTGCCTATCGCATCGCGTTACTCTGATTGGTTCCATACCTCTGTTATTTGCATACGCACGACTATGCCAGTTTTTTGGCTCTCCAGAGTAAGAAAACAAGCGTCTGGCAAAGTTGCTAGATCGGTTACTGCTGCTACAATGGCAGGTTATCCAAATTTAGGTGAATTTGAACGTGGTGTTATAGTCAACGCACAAGAGATGGGACATAGCATCTCCGAGGTAGCAATACAATTTGGATTTTCGCGTACGACAATTTCACGAGTGTACCGTGAATATCGGGAATCCGGCAAAACATCAAATGTTTGACATCGCTGCGGCCAGAAAAAGATCGTGAACGAACGGGACAAACGACAACTGACGAGAATCATTAAACGTGACAGACGTGCAACCCTTCCTCAAATTGGGGCAGATTTCAATGCCTCCTGCATACCTTCAGACATTAGTTGAGTCCATGCCACGTCGTCTTGCGGCACTTCTACGTGCTCGCGGGGGCCCTACACGATATTAAGCAGGTGTACCAGTTTTTTTGGCTCTTCAGTGTATGTCTGTTAGGCTGCAAGTATTTGCGTTGAACATACATGGAGTACGGCTATGTACAAACCATAGTTAGAGAAATGAATTTCCAAAGTTATTCGTCTGTACGAGGTGAAATGGTCCTAACATACCGATCTCTTGTAGCGAATGCTCTGTACTAAACAGAAAATCATGGTTGTGCGTATGTATGATGACAAGATACGAATCAAAATATTGTTAATTTATTATCGGTTGTACGCTTAGTTTAATTTGTCTACAGGGGAATTGAGGTGTAATATTTTTAACGATTCTACAAATTGTGTTTCTCTGCCTTATGAATTAATTTAACAAATCTGTACATTACGTACAATAGTCATATAAATAAAAATGAACCGTACTGCAGCAGTTTGAGCTGAGAAACATGTATGACAAGTATCGTTAAGTTATTTTTAACAAAATTATCACAACGAAAAATACGAACTGTGAACTTTTTTGATAATTTAATGTGATGCATACACATTTAAGGCGTATGTTATCCAGTAAAATATATTCAATAATAATAATGACACAAAACTCTTATGCATTCGGATTGGCTGCATATTTAATGGTAAGCAGAACTCACTGAAAACGAATACGATTACATAAACAACGAACTCTAGCGGCACACATAAGAAAAATGCTGTCACTGACTAGTAACATGCCGGAACGCCGTTCGCCAATCAGCGCCTGGTAACTTATTCACCAGTTGGCAGCCCAGCCAGTAGGGAATCATTCGCAGCAGGCAGCAGCCAATACGGCACTGGTCCAGTACAGATCTTTGCGAAGCCAATCAGCGATTGGGTTCGCTCACATCAAAGGAACCACCACAGTTCATTTCTGTGTACTTATCTACTGTGATCGTATTGGGAGTAAAAATAACACCCGAGCAGTGAACTCCTTACCGCCAGTCAGTTGTTTCATCTACGCTGGGAGAGCTGAAGTTTTCTGCTGCTGCTTGAATAATCTGCGAGTGCCTTATGACTACTTAAATTAACCTTATCTAGATTAGTACGACTGCATTTAGCATTTGCCGAGGTGATGTGACATTCAGTTTTTTCACCAGCTGATAATTTATTCTTCTCGGGACAATGTATTAAATCATAAACCAATTTATGTTCATATATGCACTATGCTTGGGACTTTTATATGTGCGAGGCGGGAGGAAATGTATGATAGCAGTGTTTCGTACTATAGAATTAAGGAGGTTCGATCCTTGACTGTAGACCGTTTAACTAGAAAAATAGCAAAGCGAAAACGAAAATTTCTGTGCTTGTACATTTTATGATAAGCTGTAATAAGGTTTTCGTGTTTTTTTAAGTGAAGCGATCGCATTGTTTTAAATAAAAACTTAAATAAGGTGTAACCTTTTTCAATGTGGTAGTTTACCAATGCAATGAAATTAATAAGCATGTCTTTACTTTGTAAAATTACTACTTGCATGCTAAGCATTGCATGGAATTCAATAAATAAGAATTTGTCGTTCTTTTAAACATGTAAAAATGAATTGTCAAAATTTTTCATGAGGTATAGGGCGTAATGAATTTTGTTATATTCTGGACGAGGTTTACATTTTAAAGTTAAATGTATTAAAATATGAACACATTATAAGTGTTTGGTAATGAATATAAAATTTAATCAGGTGTCTAACATAATTTGTGACGACATATTCGAATCAGTCCTGAAAACACGTGCCCTTTACATAAACGCTTCGAAAAAGGCTGCCAATTATGATTATAAAAGGCTTAAGGTTTGGTGAAAGATAGAAGACTGTTCAAGGTCGTGCGTGGTAGCTATAGTGTGAATTTGACGGTTCCGTCTTATTAGGCGCCTAAATTATGAGTAACTATGCTCATAAAAGGGCATAATGCATAATGGACCACATCACATTGGTTGTTGTTTGTATTGATCTGATATGGTATGCGTTAAACATTTATAAAACTCCAGCAGTTGCTGAAAGACGACCAACTATGTCAAGTTAGTGAGGTTGACATGAACATACTATACTAATAACATGACTTGTGGTAATGCGACGAAAGTCCTGCATTCTCGAAACGAGCTGGTAACATATACTGGCCATAATTACTTTTAAAATAATAATAGCACACCTATGCCTTTAGAAAATGCAAAATGGTTCCGAACATGGTCAAATAATGAGTGTTTATGTTGCCACATTAGTGTTAGTGAAGCGGTTGTTATGTCACTGGACGGAGACAAGAAAGTCGCTGACTCTGGTATTGCATGCGACAACCAGAAGGTCGTCCCTCCTTACTGTCTGCTAATATCGTACAGAACTGGTCAGCAGTATACAGGTTCCTGCATGTACCCATCGCTCGTAACAAAATCTGACTGAAATTTTAACATCTTAAATTATATCATGCAACCCACCCTGTCTCTTACCGACCGATTATCAGACTTGCCCTAAACTTTAGGCACATCATCGCATGTTACGATGCTTTTTCCTTTTCGTACCCCTTCAAAATACGCGTTTGTATATATGTCACACGATATACTTACAGTACCAAGTTTTTAAAACAATTAAAATTAAATACATTAATTTTATTTATAAAATAAACATAATCAGCTGTAGTGACGTCATATTCGTATTTGCTTTAAAAATTAGCGTCTGTAGGTTTATTATATTTGCATTTCCAAATTTTTGAAATCCTTAAACAAAATAAATGTATGTTAAATACATAATTTTTATGTGTAAATACATGCACAATCAGCAGTTGTGACCCTATGTTGGTATTAATCTTGGAGAGTCAAGTCTGGAAATATAGTATATCAAATGCATACTTTGAAATAATCTTTAATTCATATATACATCTACAAAAATCGAATATGGAAATTGTAAGTCTGGATACGTTTTGTAAACAAACCACCTAATCGATATGTGTATGAAATGATAAATATTTTAAAATAACCGTTCATGAGCTAAGCAGTATAAACAAGTATATGTAGGAAAATTTTTAGATACTTACAATTCTTATTAAAATTTAAATTAAGCATTCTTGTACTTTGTGTAGCTGAATTGATCTAATAAAGAGAAAAACCTTCGTAGTTTGAACGATACGAATAATGAATACTATTATGACTCGTATGTTGTGGTACTTCTAGTTGTTATTCTCATTTTGATAATAAATCGAAAACTGTGCTTCCTACAACGAAATGCATGGTGCCCCTCGTCCCCTTCTTCCCACTCCCATTGATATTTCGTTCTACATATTTAATACATTTTTTTTATTGAAATTTAATTTTTATATTTGTGCGCGTAATGTCAAGTATCTTCTTTTACTAATATCTGGGGAACCATGCATTATAGGTCAAAAATTCTTGTAAAATTATTTTTTATTCTATTTTAAACTCGTATGTCCCAGTACATCTTGAAATTTTACTCTTCATTCTGAATAATAACCACTTTGACTACACTCAATTATGCATGGATCGATATACACGTATATTTATTTAATTTTGGTATTTATACTGACGTGTGTGTATGTGTGTGCATATTAGGTCGACCGAGATACAATCTGCCCGAATACAAACAGTTTTGCATTCACCTGTAACATAAATTGACCTGCCGCCCTGCGCGTCGTCGGGTGCGCTTCCTATGATATGAATTTGGTGGCTGTATCTTAAACAGTTACGTAATTATGGCTTTCTATTCTTATAAGAGTGCTTAAGGCATAATCGACCCTAACAGTCTCATCGATGTCAGGGGCGATGCCTATGATATGAATTTGGTGGCTATATCTTAAATAGTTCTGAAATTGTGCCTAGCTATGCTTATAAGAGGACTTAAGGCATAATTGACCACACCACCCTTGTCGATGTCAGGAGCTATGCATTTCACATGGATTTGGGGTATATATTTTAAATAGTTCGGAAATTATGACTAACTATGCTTAATAGGGCTTAAGTAATAATTGCCTGACCACCCTCGTTGATGTCAAGGGCGATACCTATGATATGAATTTGGTGGCTATATATTAAACAGTTAGAAAATTATGGCTATCTATGCTTATAAGTTTGTGGGAGTAGGATATAGACATACTGTACTTGACATAATTAGCATGTCTACATTTAGCATAGGCATAGGTCATGTAATACGCTTGTAACAAGGTGGAGTGACAGCATGAAGTAGCATGAGAGGGCGATTAAATGGAGCATTTCTGAAACAAGATGGTTGATGTTGACACGGAATGATAGAGCATGAACTGAGCCATTCTTGAAACAAGCTGATCTACTCTAAAACAAGATGGCCTATGTTGACATGGAATGACAGAGCATGATGCAATACCATGAAAATTCTATAATTAACATGGCAGCATGGAATGACAACGTCAGGTAGCAAGGTGGAATGACAAAGCATGATCTGGAACATTCTTGAAACGAGGTCATGTTAATTTTTAGACTGGGTGACTCATGAAAATTTGGGTAAAGGAACTTTTTGCAGGAAATTTTGCAGATTTATATAAGGATATTCGAAGAATTATCACGGAAATTCTGGACATTTTGAGTGTTTTCCAATGTCTTAAGTAAAGGGGAAAGGTCACGTTTATTCAAGATGGCGTCCATCCTGCACCCCAAACCCCTGTTCACCAATGCAGAATGACAGAACATGATCTGGAACATTTCTGAAACAAGATCGTGCTGTTTTTTGACTGAGTGATTCCTGAAAATTTGGTAAGGAACCTTTTTGCAGAAATTTTTGCAATTTTTGAAGGAAATTCGGGAATTTTGAGGTAAATTCTAGAAATTGTAAGTGTTTTCCAATGTAAAAAATCAATGTCAATGTCACCTCTGGTCCTCTGTCAGATGTCATTACCTGTCCTCTGCCAGATGCCGTCTCCATCGTACCGTCCTACATCCCACACCTCTGTGCTAGTTCTGTAAAAGCTATCTACTCAGAAAATATATTGACTACAGGAAATGTGCATAGGGGCTTTTCAGAGATTGGGCAAACATGGTCGGTGTTTGGAGACATAGTTGCCTCCCTTGCTTACTGGCAAACCTACGCTAAGGAGGAAAGGAGTATGGTAACCAGCATACACGCCTTAAAAACCCTTCTACAGAAAGGAATAGATAAACTGCATGCAATTTATGAAGTAGAAATAATTATTTATGCTGTAACGGGAGATGGGAAATTACAATCTTATTTAAGTTGTGTTTTAAAAACAAAAATAAATATGTATATTTTTGGAAAAAGGGTGGGGGGAAGTTCTTTCATGATCAGGTTGGCTCTTTTATTTGTATCCAGGGGTTTAAAAGGTATCACATCTGTGTCGTAATAGCAGTTAGAAGTATATTCATAACCCAGTGTTTGTCAAGCTGCTATCTGATTGGCTGATTGGACGGAAATCACAGCCTTCCTTGCTCCTGAATGGCTGAGGTATTTTGCCAATCTCGTGGAGACTTTTCTTTTCAAGCTGTGGTCGGTTCCCACGAAGATAGGTGTGTACATTTCACTGAGTTTAAAACCATCTTCGCTGCTCATGTTGTTTGGTTAAAGGCGTTTGAAAATGGCAGCTGCAACGACTGCCGAAACATCGGGACAAAGATTCATGACATGGCTCAAATCCGAAAGTCAAGCACACATATAGGACATGCTATTTAAACTGCTCAAAAATGTTTTGCACCAGAGATTTAGTGTACCAAAAATGCCATAGCATAGGCTTTCCCTCTTATGCAAGCATTTTGCAAATGCATGTGTAACAAAACAATACAAATATTGCAAAAAGTTGAATTTTGTATCACAACAGTAAACAAAATACACTAGCTGTCTGTTTGTTTGGGAAACGACCATTGTTCTATTCTCTTGTATTGTCACTCTCCACATGGATCAATACCGTGTGTTACCACCTTGAGTACTCACAAGATCCCTGACGCGCCGAGGCATACTAAGAATGATGTTATCCAGTCGATCATGTGGCAAGTTGTCCCATTCTTTCTGCACGGCCAATATCAGCTTCTGTAGATTGTTGGGCTGTTGATAGCGTGCTTGAATGGCAGTTTCCAGAAAGTTCCAGGCATGCTCTATGGAGTTCATATCTGGAAATACTGCTGGCCAATTTATTCTTTGGACACCGGCATCAATGACTTTTGCATGGCGTGCGCGGGCATTATCATCCATCAGCAGAAACATTGCCTGTTTGTAAGAGTGCACCACTGTCTGAAGGACATATGTGTTGTACCGTCGATCTGTCATTGTTCGCTCAATACGAACGAAAGGCGTTTGACGTCAAAGCATGATTGCTGTCCAGACCAGGATTCCTCCACCTCAGCATGCATTGACTTCTTGCCCAGCACGACGCTTTTCATGTGCACCTCGTCTTCTCCACGCCCTCAACTTTCTGGAAACTGGACTAAAAAAAAATTCTTATCTTGTCAGTGAACAGAGCATGGGACAATTCTTCAGCTGTCCACTCGTGATGATCCCAAGCCCATTGCAAGCTGTTCTACCGATGTTGTATGTTGATATAATGGCGTCTCATTGGTATCCTAGCACATAGGCCTCCCTCTCGAAGACGAATGCGCAAGGTCTGGTCAGAGAGTTGTACGCCCTAGGATGCATGGAGACGATCTCGTATCCTCCTTGCTGTTGAGGTATTGTTCTGGGATGCATTAGTTCTCACATAGCTGTCCTGAGCAGGTGTTGTGACCCTCGGGCGACCAGATCGTGCACGATCATTAGCAGCACCAGTCTCTATGTAGGCCCTAACGACTCCAGATCCTGGACACATCACGTTGTGACACACTCACAGTTTCAGAAATCGTATGTTGTACAACACCACTTTGTACGAGAGAAACGATCCTAGCACGTTGAAACTTTGTTATTGTGTGCCGTGGCATGATCCGACCACTTCTGCAGGCAAGCCATCGCTAACAGTCTCTCCATCGCTGAATGAAAACAAGCTGACATTCGACTGTCACAGAGACAGCGCACCCAAAGTGAACTACAATCAAGTGGGACACATACATTCCGACAAAAACACTATAAAATTGCTTAAACATTAATCTAGAAATGCATTCTAGTTAATAAAGCTGGAATATTCATGACTTTTCGTTTGATGCAATACTTTTTTTGAGCAGTATATCTTCGCAAGTGGCATTAAACATATCTGAAAAACCCATACTTGGATCGTGGTTATACACCAGACTTCTACTCTCGAACTCATGGGTTCGTGCCCCAACTTGGACAAGAGTAGATTTATGAGAACCTTGAACTGTAGGATTTATCAGGTTGCTTCCTATTCCTTCTTCACTTTCATTCCATTAATGCTTGTGTTGCATTTCACGCTCTCCCAAGAGCCGCGTCCACATATGGTGACCTTCGTGAATTCCATTTTAACCCCGTCTCATTTGGGGACAACTTTAAGTTATTAATTTGTCATTTGTCTGAAACAATAAACTAAATACGGTTAACACAATCACTATTTTAATTATTTCTGAAAAATACTGTTTACTCCTTTATTTTTTAATCGTTCAATATAGTGAAACTACAGTTATTTCAAAGTTGATAGTTTGACTATTTTGTAACTGTTTAATAAGAACTTCTTGTATGTCAGTAATATAGTAAATGTTTTACCACTTAGTAACAAACTCAATGCCATTTTTGTTTTGAATATTTCCCCTTACTTTTATTGATCTTTTTGTAGATCATGACACTAAACAATCATTTTGAGGCAAGTAATATTAGATTAAGATATTTTCCTGGAGACTTATATAACAATAATACTGTTTACCTTATTCTATAGGGAAAATTAAGGTGATCACTTATAGGTAATATATAATGTCAGTTTCGTAACATCCTTATTGCTCCTATTACTGTTTTAAGGTAATTAACGCAGCCATTGAATTAGTAATGCCTAGTATTTCCTAGTGATATATTTCACTCCATAAACTGGGATTTCTAAATTTTGCATGCTTTATAGCGTTAAGCTTTGAGTTTAGCTATTCCAAAAATAGTTTTAATAACCTTATTGCTAGAATAATAATTACACTTTATTAATAGATTTTTATTAAATATGAATCTTGGTAATAATATGTTACAAAACAAACAAAACTGTATTTAATTTTTTGAAAATCTTTGTTTAATGCTGCTCAAACAGTGGTATCCACGCATGGTGAGTAATATGAATGCAATATATTTAATTTGCATATTTCTTAAGTCATTAATTACAATATTTAAAATCATCATTATAGTTTGCAAACAAAACGATGATACAATTTCCACTTTTGTAACCATGAGCTGTAGAACTTGCTACTTAGAACACGCACATAACTTAAATATTGCAAGCACCAATGGAACTGATCTCCGTTTATGCAGAAACTAAACATTTGCGTGCATCATTATACAAAATGACATATCTACGCTTCAGTTTCTTGTGAGAAGGACGTAGTAGATGTTCTGCAGTCACAGCCTTAAACACATTTTGTGACAACCGTGGCGCAGTTGGTTGTGTGCCGCTTTATGGCGCTAGGGTTTTTGGTTCGTGTCCTAGATAAGACATATTTGAATTGATTTTCTCAATTTTGTCTTAGTCACCCTAACTCTATTAAAGTTGAAAATTCTTAGATAATTTTTTTAACCGATGCTTTTCCGTAACTTGGGGTCGCGATGGTATAGTGGTTAGACGTCTCGCCTCCCACCTAGGCGAACCGTGTTCGATTCCCGACGAGGTCACCCCCGGATTTTCGCATTTGGGAATCTTACCGGACGATGCCGCTGGTAGGCGGGTTTTCTCGGGGGTTTCCCGTTTCCTTCGCCCTTTTGTTCCGTCGCTGTTCCATACACACTTCGCTTCACCCTCATCGGCTCTCAAGACCTCGATGTTTATAGCCTCCCAAACCTCTTCGCTCACTCACACGCTTCTACTGTAACTTGAGGGATGTGTTTCGTATAGGGAGTGTCTGAGGTGGTTGTGTGTTGCAGCTGCGCATGGCGGCGTTGAACGAGCCGCAGACAGGAGACATGACGGGGCTGCGCGGCGCGGACTATCACTGCTACAGGCAGGCGCACAGGGCAGGTCTGAGGGGCACCTTCAGGGCGTTCCTCTCCGCCCGCGACCAGAACCTCGACACCATCGTGCGATACCTCGACCGCCGCCTGCCCGTCGTCAACATCAAGGTGCGTCACCCCCCACCTCCTTCCCTAGCATCTCTGACTAACAAGAGGCCACACACGCTTCAGGCGTACAGCGCTCATGAAGAATGCACTAAATGCACAGTATATTAGGCGTACGATGCGAGCTCGAAAACTTAGACTACGTTATTTCAGTTGAAAACATTTTTTAAAGTACTAAAACGATACTCTTCACTTCATTGTGGTATTTTAAGTCAGTTCTTCATAACCTATGTGACTAATAGTAAAAAACAATTTTGCAAAAATTCGAAATATTTCAAAAATAAAAAATTGGGTTTATTAATTAAAAAACAGACAATCCAAACAAAATTCACAGATTCAAAAAATAAATAGAAAAATGTCTCTCGAAAAATAAATTTTACACTAAATAAAAATAAATATATATTATTTCTGATCATTATAATAACCCAAAAAACTGTATAAAATTAATATTAATAATTTAGAAGAGTATAAAAAATTATATAATCATAGCAATGTTTTAATTTTAACACATAAATTCGAAAATATTTGTGATATTTGTGTAAAAATATATCAATTGGGCTCATTTTGGTATTTACAGCTACTGGTTTATCTTGGGATGCAATGTTAAAATTAACGAAAATTGACTCATATTTAATAAATCTTTATGATAAATATTTTTAAGAAGGCTATTAGAGGTTGAGTATCTCAGTGTTTCTAAAGATATATATTTAAGAGAGCAATAAATATATACAAATATAACAAATTAACAGATTAGAATTTTTATTTTATTTTGATGCAAATAATTTATAGGAAAGGGCTACTATGCCTGAGTTTTTAAGATTTCAACCATTATAATGACATCAAAAATAATAAGGTACTGAAATATCATAAAATTACATTTAAAATCTTCCAAATAGTTTAGGACAAGATGGTTATATTTTTTAATTAAAATTAGAATATTAAAAAAAAGTGCATTAAAACAAAGATTTTCCCCTTGTTCCAGAAGAAAAACAGACATTAGTAAGAACTTATTAAATAAAGAAAATTATGTTTCATATTTCTGAACATTGAAATTATGTGCCAATCATAGATAATAATTTCAAAATGTAAAATAAATTATATTTTAAACAAAATAATTAGCTTAAAAATAGATATCGTTATTAGTACAATAATGAGAACTGAAGCAACAAATGATTTTGAAAAGGATTTTTATATATTGTGAATTATTTATTTTATGGCAAAACTATGAGAGTATAAGTAAAATGATCGACATAAAATTTATAAATAACCCCCAAAACTTAAAATGTAATTTTTTTAACCTAGTTTTATTTGAGCAACAAGTTTTCAAGAAAATTAGTGGCAGTTCATAAGATTAAAACAAAGAAGTGTTTTATAAACCAGTTAATATTAGAATGCCTGCCAATTTTAGGAATTTCAAAGAAATAATGTACAAATTTTATTATGAAGTTTTAAAACTAAATACAACGAAAATATAGCAATCTATTCTAGGGATACTGGTTCTTTGATTAATAATATAAAAACAAAAGATTTTAATTCGTTTATGAAGAATATTATAAATGAATTCAATACTACGCATTATCCAAAAAACATTTTCACAATTCCCCAGATTGATGAAAAAACTTTTAAGAAAAATTAATGACGAAAATAACAGAAAAATTATGACAGTGTTCTTTGGTTTTGGGGCGAAAATGTACACAATTCAAGTTAGTAGGAAAAAAAATTAAATGTCGTTAAAAACTATGGTAAAAAATTTTATAACTATTAATGATTTTAAAAATTCTTTTTCGAAGAAAATAGACTATTTATGAGTTTTAATAAGATTTCATAAACATTAAATGTATTCGGTCCAAACTAACAACATTGCTTTAAATTATGATTATAATAAAATTATTATTCTGGAAGATAAAATTTACACATCTCCCTACAGATACAAAAATAAAGATTAAAATATAAAAATAAACAAATTTAGTAATAATACATTAAAAATTTTCATTGTTTAAGTATAACACTTAAAATATTTAAAGTATAAACCTTAAAAATATGTTAAGCTCTAATGTAAAAAAAACTTTAAAAAGTAAAGTTTAAAAAACTGAAAATATATTTAACATTTAAAACTAAACAATCTAAATTTAAAAAAAATACTTTTAAATAAATTAAAAAATACCACAGCATAAATGTTATTATTATAAAAATCATTAAGGGTCAAAACTTAAAAAAAAATTATGTTATGTTTGAAAAAAATTTAAGTTTCATATTTAAATGTGTGTTATGAATTACTTGAATACACATAGATTGTCAAATATTGATGATATGAACTTATTACATAAAATTTATCAAACAACATAATGTGATGTTTTTAAAGTTTGTCAGAAATATTATAACTTGGAAATAACTGGTACATTAAAAAAAGAAACATTGAAATTATTGAATAAACCAAGTATTGGTGTTAAAATGAAGTTTCAGATTTTTTTACTACTTCAACAAAATTGAATACAAATGTTGTTACATGTAATTTTGCATTGGGTAATAACACAATAATTGATATAACAGAAAATTCTTTAAAATTTTGGGAAAACATACAAATCTAAAATTTATTCATGATCATAACTATCCTGATATGGTAAGAATAATTTAAAGAAAGTAGATATTCATAAATATAAAAAATGGCCTTCAATAACATGTCCAAGTAAATTATCTGATGAAATACTTGGTCATGCATACTATCCTGTTCAACCAAACAACCAAATAGAAATTCACATTAGTTAAAATAAACTGTGTTATATTAAAGATAATGATTAAATACCTTACAATAACATTAGTTTCATATCTGTTTTGGTTAATGAAATTGGACGTGTATAACATGTACGAGATTCCAGTTCTATTATGGCTCCAATGCATAATTTTACTAATATTGTATTAAGTCAAGATAATATGTAAATTATTTCAAATATAAATGAAAACCATGAACACCTTCAGTTAATACAAAACATTAAGTGTAATAAAAAGCATGTAGACACGTTTCTTATTATGAATATAATATATATAGTACATTTAGGAAAAAATCTTAAATGTTATGCAATCAATGATAAACCATCTTCAATAACAGATTGTTTAATTTTTGTACCTCAAAACTTTAAGAGTTTTAAAATTTATCAAAGACCTTCCGAAGAAATAGTTTTTTTTAAATACTGCTTTCTATTAATACAGTGCATTTACTAATTAGTTAGTTATAGCTGGTATGAATGACGTGTCTTTATTTGCAATAAAATGTAATACAAATAATAGAATCATAAAAAATAATTTGGATAAACTTAATGTTTAAAGTAGTTTTCCAAATTTTATATATTTTTTTCTTATATAAATGTAGTCTATTCTAGATATGAAAAACAGGTGCCTAATTTTTTACAGAAATCAGAAGACTTTGCTTGTTTTACATGAAAATATAAGGATAGAAAACAAGCCATAAGAGTAAGCATTAATGAAGAAAATAGGATTATTTATGAGAAATTAAGGGAGTGTAATTAAAATGATATTATTTTTATCAACGAATACGGACTTCATGCCTTAAATAAATAAAATGCAAAAAATTGTTAAAATCGATTACGCATAAAGTCCTTTCTTAAATTCTAAAAAAGTTTTCAATATAAATTAAAAGAAAAAACTGAAGATCTATAATTGATTACAGATGTAGTATTTTCTGTTATTAAAAGTAAAAATAAGAAAAAATAATAATGAGAAGTTAAAGTTGACAGTAAATGTAGTATATATATATATAATTAATATAATATATAGTAATAGTAAATAATGTTTAATGTTGCTAGAGAAATTATTCATAAACCAGCTGACACAATTAATGAAATTAAACCAAACGTTTTTCCTAAAACTCAAAATACCCAAACAGATGAATAAAGAATTAGTTTTCGATAATTTAACTTAGACCAGCTGATAGTTGTTTTGAAGTGCGTTGCACCTTCTGAGAAGAACAATGAATTTGTATTGTGGTTTACAGCCTGTTACAAGTGAAAAATAACTTCATAGAGAAGTTTTAAGTCTTTTACAAGCAAGTGCATCTTTTTAAGGCAAACTGTAGCATTTTCTTTTCTACAGTACAAGGGAAACATTCCTTTTTGAACCAGTTTTAAATTTCAACTGTGATTAAAGAGGTAATTTAAGGAAATGCCTGTTTTATAGAAGACCAACTTCCATCCTTTATTCCCTAACAACGAAATGTTGCCCTTATGAGAGTGTATCAATGTAACAAACTGTAAAGCGATAACGATGGTATAACAAACATGTTCCTTGCAGAGATTTACTCCAGTCTCGTGGTTTCAGGGTGAGGTGCTCTTCAACTCCTGGGACGATCTGTTCTTGGGCGACGGAGCCAAATTCCCACAGAATCCTCGCATATACAGCTTTAATGGCAAGAACATCATGACAGACTTTGCATGGTACGTTTTGGCTTATCTGCTATGGTTGACGAAAAATTAAAATTATATTACAGTAAGAAAATATCCTGTTTAAAATGTTTTCCCGTATGCTGTAGCATACAATTATGCCATCCGCTCTACGTATTTTTACAAACTGAAAAACTTTCTACATTGAAAAATTTATAAACGTTATGTTTTCATTTATAGTTAAATGCAACATAAGTTATCAGTTTGAAGTTAAGGAAGTTTATCAGGTAAATAATGCCAGCAGTTTATTACATTGGCAACCAACAACTCTGACTTTTTGCATATATTTCATTGACAATTTCAAAGTATTGAGATTTAAAATAATTTGTAAAACACTTGCTACATTTGAAACTCGGGAACTTAATGCTGGCCATAGCGAATGAAGTTATTTCTTAAACGACCATTGCGAAGCTACACAACGCCACTCCACTTTAAGGATAGGCTTTGGCCAGGAATTAACTGTGACAGCATATAAGGTGTGCTATTAGCAGTTACGAAAGTTAAGGCTGGTGAAGATTTAAGGGGTTCCTAACAGCTCAAAGTATGCATAAACTGTAATATACATGTATTGGAACTCCTAGCCTGATGTGTATTTACCATAAGCATTATCATAACACTACCCAGATAAAAGCCATCACTATATGACATCGTAATTTCACAAAATAGACCTAACTGACTCTAATAAGAGGTACAGAACTGATTGCCACTAAATCCAGGAGAGGGAAATATTATTATTTTCTAAAATACATTTTTATACACGCACTTCAGCAGCTTAGGGGCACATACAGAAAATTAGACCTTCTAAGTTTCTAGTTGAGTTGTGTGGCGTACAGCTTATGAGCTCATCCGCTACGGTCTTAACTTACTTTAAACCAATGACACAGTATAATTCAAGTTATAGTTGTGAGAAGTTTTCTATTTAGAGATCACGCATTTCCCAAATGTTAACTTTTAATAAAAGTTATATTTACATTTGAGAAATTTGGTAGAATTTAACCAAAACGAGAATCCAACAATTGACTAGGCGATAAGCCCTACGTACGTACCTGGGCAACTTGCAAGACCGAAACTGAGGTTTCTAAAATGCTTTTTCATTATAAGTTTCCGGGTCATAATCCCGGGTAAAGATACGCTATTTGTTGACGTAGAATAATGTTAGGAAAGTACTGAAGCGCTCTCTATCAGTTACCCTCTCGCCATAAAAGGGGACATATGAAAAACAATAGAAATATAATTAGCTGCCAGGTGGTATTTAAATGTCTGGTGTGTGACTATTATAATCAAGTAGGTAGGTAGTGCACCGATCTTTCCAGCAAGGCGATTCTGTTTCCATTCCTAGGAGGGTGAAAAACAAGGCGAACGTTACTGTTGTCAACGTGTTCTTGGTATGTCAACTGTGGTTGCGACATTTCTCGCAATATTATCATGATAAGTAAATAGCCGGCTAACAGTTACATTATATATGTTCTCGCTTATACTCGCCGTTACGTTGTTATGGAACTCTTAAAATTTCTACAAAAGGCATTTGCACAGCCTTAATTTTCCGCACTGCGCTTTTGACATCTAACGTGCTGTCACATTTCAGTTCAAGTCTAGCGGTCTAGTGCCACAGTGGTCATTAAAGAAATAACTTCACTGATAAGCTGTAGCAATCTTTTACTTTTAAATTAAGTGTGCGTTGAATAATTTTCATTGAAATTCTTAACATGTTATAATTTTCAATTAAACTCTTGGGAAAGAATAATTGAAATTATTGGTTGGCCAAATGGAGAGATGTCTTTAGAGCCGATGAGGATGAAGCAAGGTGAGTACGGAGGAACGCCGGAATGAAGGGGCGGGGGAAACGGGAGATCCTCGAGAAAACCCGCTAACCAGTGGCGTCGTCCAGCACGATTCCCACATGCGAAAATACGGGGAGGGACTCCACCTGGAATCGAACCTGGTTTGCCTATGTAGGAGGCGAGTAGTCTAATCACTACACCACCGTAGCCCCTTGTTAGCCAAATGAGCAACATAAAACGTAAGGATATTTTTATTTGCTTGAAGTACAGTTCAGAGGTTTATGCCGGCACTAAACATAGATTTATTGAGCGCCGGTGAAGGTGAAATGAGGTCAGGATAGAGCAGAGGCGGAATGCAAGGGCGGTGGGAACGGAGAACCCCGGGAAAACTCGGCGGCCAACGGTGAGGTCACAACGCGAAAATCCAGGTGAACCCGCCGAGAATCGAACCCGGTTCATGTTGGTGTGAGGCGAGTAGTCAGACTACTACACTGCTGCAGTCCCTAAATTTCGTGTTGGTCACCAAAAAATGCATTATTATAACATGTTTATACGAAATACTGTTCAACTTGTAGACTTGTAAACAAAAATACGAATATTTTTCCTTTCATAAAAATTCTTTTGACCCCACTGGTTTTTCATAATGGCCTGCATAGTAATTTTCTGGCATACAAAAAATAAAAACTAATTCAGTTATCCAAATAAGATAATTCGCAATGGCATATAATATTCCGTGTTATTTCAAGAAATCTTTAAAATCACTATATATGGCAATTTTTCAGAATCGCGTTAACTAAGACAATTATTGATTTTTTTTTCATTTGTAATAGTCTATAGATATTTGTAAAATAAATTTTACGAAACATTGCTTGAAATGAATTAAGACATGACTTTCCAGTCACCCCTGTGAAAGTTTCTATGCGTGTTTCAATTTATTTTATTTGCATGTCCCAAAAACTACTAAAACTTTGATTTTAACATGTGATGCAAAAATTATGCGATGTAAAATTTTTTTCACTTAAAAGTGATGTCTAAAAGTTTAATAAAATTTTGCGCAAATATAAAAAATTAAATTTTTTCGATGACCAGCACCCTTAAAAATTTGCTTCTCCCTTCCCCCTCGCTGGCTGCTCTAGCTCTCAGTGTCAGTTGACCCACGAGTGTCTCGACTGAAGCGTGTGTTGTTCGGCGCAGGCCTAGGAAGATGGTGTGGCACGGCTCGCACCCGTTCGGCGAGCGCGCCCTCGACACCTACTGCGACTCGTGGAACTCTGCGAGCCCCGACAAGCTGGGGCTGGCCTCTCCGCTCGACTCGGGCCGCCTGCTGGGGCAGGAGCGACACCCCTGCGACAGCCGCTTCGTCGTACTCTGCGTCGAGGTGACGACCCAGGGCGGCCACCGCCGCAGGCGCAGGAACTCCGACGACGCCCTTCTCGGCCCCGAAGAGTACCAGCACCTCCTCGAGTCCTTCGAAGGATAGACCTCCACACAACATCCGTTAAGGGGTGGTAACCTCCCCCGCCAAGAGTCCTGGAGTGGTGGGTCTCCCTGCTACGTCCCCGGAGGGGTAGGCCTCCCTGCTACATCACTGTAGGGGTAGGCCTTCAACCGAGACCCTCGAACAGACATTCCTGCAACTCCTGCAGACGTTTACTGGTCTCACCTCGCGTGTGGCTCCACCTTTAGGGGCTGCCAAGATCCGCGAGTTCTCCAGGCGACCGGCTAGATTTCAAATATTCACACACCCGAGCGAGGCTAAACTTAAACGAAAGCTCCGAATTCCCCTCAAAATACTCAGATATAGGATGTTTCATTTGTTCTCTACCTCTGATATTCAATCATAAATGTAGAACTATTGGTCATGATATAATTAAATGTGCTAAGTGCATACTTTGGTGTATGAGAAGCCTGGTGACGTCACAGCTAGTGTTGGAAGTGGTCACCGTTAGCATCAATGCACGACTGCACACTCATCTCCATGTTACAGAAGGTAGCCATCAACACATCAGGAGTCACTGTGTCAATTTTCCGCCCAATGGTGCTTGCAGTTCCATGATAGTCTGTGGCTTGTTGCAATTGACTTTCCCTTTCAGTATGCCCCATACTAAGAAATCTGGGTGGCCAAAGTACTTAGGAAATGACACGATCTTTAAAAAAGGGCGCAGTCTCTCTCATGCTTGTTGGGAGTTTGGAAAGTGACGCCATCCTGCTGAAAATAGCCAGTATTGAGTTCCACATTATTCAGCTGATTCACAAACTCTTGGAAGATTCCCATGTAGACGTCGATATCTACTACTGTGTTTAAAAAGATGGCGCCAATAATGCAGGACCTTGGTAAAGCACACCATACTCCCATTTTTCATCATGAAGAGGTGTTTCGTGCACATTGTGGGGGATTCTCCATAGCCCAAAGCCAGGTATTATGGGAATTAACGACTCCACTAAAATGTAACTACGCTTGGTCGGAGATTCCCATGGATTCCCAGATGTGCATTAACAAACTGCTGGAACCAATGACAGTAATTGACTCTTCGCTTTGTCTGTAGGTTGCAATTGTTGCACAGCAGTAACACGATATGCATCCAGCTTTGTTTTTTGCCGCTCGTTGGCATGTGCTTGTGAACTCTCCCATTTCCTGCGAGAGTCTACGTAAGGACTTCTTTGGTGATATCAGCAATCTGTTCCTCACTTCCTGCACCATTGCATCTGGCAGTTTTGGACGTTCCCCTTAATGCACTTCCAACAATGTTTCCCTTGTTAGAAGCTCTTCACCATTTATTGATTGGATGACATTGCAGGAAGTTTCCTGCCACCAAACTGTGGAATAAATTGTCGTTGACGTGCCTTTATGGACTCCGTTTTCCAGTATACGTGGACGATAAACACATGCTGCTCCACTAAGTACCGACTCATACTGTACCCATTCACACACGAACTATTCAGGCACGTCAAAACAGCACGAACAAGAACTCAGACTGAACTTGCACGTCCGTGCGAAACGCAATTAACGGCCGAATCGTTCAGACGCACACGCAAGGACTAGAAAAACTGTGGCGCCACCTCCAATGACGTCACCGTGCTTCTCATCCACAAAACTATGTCCGTAGCTCATTTCATTTCATCATGGCCAATCGTTCGATATTAATGAGCGAACATCAAAGCCCGAGAGCGAGTGAAACATCTAAGACTTGCATGCTATACGTTGGTTGATATACTGCCAGACTTCAACTGGCTTCAATTTAAATTGTATTGTCTTTTCCAAGTCTATTATTTTAATTAATGAAAATTTAAGCCTGCTAATACAAATACGTAATTGCAGGTTTCTAATATCTTAACTATCCTCAGCTAGGATGGCCATACACACAGTGAAAGTTCCACGACTGTAATGAACCACGCTCTGCAAACAAATGGCTTCTCTCAGACGAGTAATGAATGAGTCAGTGGCATCAGCTCGAGTCTCTAAGAGTTATTTGAATACTAGCCGTCTTCCACGTGAACTCGCGAATCCACGCAGCCTTTCCTCACCTGCAACCACGCGCACAAATATTACTCAGCAGTGGGGCGACGAATGGGACAATGCATTTAATGATTACAGTTTTAAGCTGCGTTATTTTATCGTTTGTGCAAAGTATGAGTATTTATTCTGAGAGAAAGTAGTGTAATTGTAATCCAAAGAGACGATGGCGTGAAGGTGAGAATAGATAGTATCTTTGTTTCGGTAAACTTTTGAAAGAACATGTGCTCATGTGTATGTAGTTACTGGGTTGAATATGGTTGTGCACGGCTATAAGAAACGTAGTGTGTTTTGGAATTTACTTGATGTTCTTCATTTAATAAATGTTACATTTTCACATTTCAGCTTGCTAACTGAGAAACAAAGAATTCCGTGAAGTGTAGATGGTCGAATAGCTCAAAAGAGGAGTGTTAATAACTATTGTCTTGAAATAACCAGGGGAATAAAAAAAGAATATTCGTCTTCCCGTAAGTAGGCACTCTTTTGAGCCAATAAAATGGTTTTGAAAACTATTTTCTGCCAATCATTATGGACTTTATGTCCAACAGTACTGCACTGCATGTTTTTGAAGTCTGCGATGTTTATTGTGCAATTCAATTCTAATGTTTTTCTCTACTGTTTATGTTCATCGCATCTGCTAACGATGGTTAACTTCTGCGTTACACTACCATCCAGCAAAACTGCCCGGACCGAGCACAACGTAATATTCATCAAATCTAAGGCTGAACATTTTCATGTTAATGGTGTGAATGGTATTTTAAAAAATGGACAACTTCCAATATGCTAAGCTATATTTTAAACTCAGTAACTTGATATCTGTGGTAAATTATTGCTTTTCCAGTTAAATAATTTAACGTTTTTACTAAGCGTGTACTTACTCTCTCCAGGTGAAAGTGAATGTTCTTATAAGTGTTCTCTATCAGACATTTTGTTCCTTTACGTATCACATCTCTCGTGTTGTGTCCAGAACTGCGTGAACTGTGGTAAGGATTCCACGATGCTGTAATGTTTACAAATTGTAGTCACACTTAATTTTTTGACGTAAATCTAGTCACTATTTCTAGAGTAACTTTGTAATTGTGTATTATCAATACCAGTTACCTAAGAATTGCTTCTATCGTGAATGAAATAAATATGCAAATCCTGTATGAATGATGTAAACGACAGCTTTGAGAATGAAGGGTGATGATATAAATTTCTCATTTTTCAGAATTAATTAAATATCAATAATTATTTTTGCCGTGCAGTTACGTTTGTAAAATTCTTTGTTTTAATAACTATACGGTTTTTTTTAAAACAGGCTATTAGCTTTAAAATGTATTCATTTAATCAGATTCTTGAAGCTACATCAGAATTGAAAATTCATTTGGAGAATTTTCGGGAAGGTATAAAATCAAGACATTTTAAAATACGATCGTTCACTTATTCCCCAGTATAAATTAGTATGTGTTAAATAGGTTTTATTTCAAACAAGGAAGTCCCCGAATTGCACTACCATCTGAAACACTTAGTTTAGAATTTATTTTCTTGGTTCACGCGTGTAATTTTGAAACAAAAACACTTGTTGGCCATTTATAAATGTCTATTTCACTTAGCCATTAATTTTTCACGTCTATAATTTGCTTTTTTGGATTCAAAATATGTATTTGATATTTATCAATTTTTTTATTTCAAAAGTTTATAGCATGATACTAGAAGGAGAGGTTTGATATTAGAGTATTGGTCGATTTAGTTAAGCAAATAAGCGCAGTACCTAGAGTTTGCCTGGTTATTATCTCAACAAATAAAATATTTTCAAAATTAGGAATAATTGAGCTAGAACATCACAACTAACAAAACTCATTTAATTTATTATAATGTACCACAAAAGTTTACGTTCTTCACTTGGTACTTAAGTTTTATAGTGAAAAACAAATTAACAATTTTTAAAGAGATAAAAAATGATATGCGTAAGACAATATTTTCGTTAACAGCATATTGCTGTAGAACTAACCACACAGTTTGGCGAAAAGGAAGAGTAAACAACTTCACTATACTACGTGTTTCCACTATGTTTATTGGTTACTAACAGAGTCGTTTATGGTTTGCAAACCAGACCGTTGACCGGTTGTGAATTAACTCATTCAGTAAGTAATCCTAGAAACTGTCCTTCTAAAATATTGTTCTAAGACATTCGCGTGTTTCGTGTTAGATATTTTGCAAGTCAGATAGTCTTGTAAGTAACATTACTGCAGTGAATAATTCAAACAAATGTTCTCATAGCAGTCAATAGCTTCAGTAAAGTTAATTTTTGTTAGAATATATAGGCTTATACGGAAAAATGGACCAGATTAAGGCCCTATTCAATTCTTAAAGCATACTTCAAATGCTACTCAGATACTTATGGACGAGGTCAATATAAGTTGATGTACCTGCGGAATCATGCATTTGAAAGAAATATTCCGTGTCTCAAGTTAAACTGATGTAAATACAAATATGTTTTGGAAAATTGTCAGCACTTGTACACCTGAGATCCTATCAGGGCAGCAATAAAACACATAGTAGTGTACATGCTCGGAATATATGAATATGCCGTAAATAATTATTTTTATCGTATCTCTTTTGATATAAAAATAATATATGCATTCTTATGAAAACATGCAAAATGGCGATATTTTCTTATTTATGTTAAAATTTATTTCAAAATATTAAAAAAAAAAATTTTTATTTGCAAGGATGTCTTAAATAAAGTAAGCCGAGGTAGTGTAATTCATTTTATGGTGACAAGTTACAGATACATTTTATAATTAATAAAATTCCAGTGATTATTGTTCCACATTCTTGCTTTAAAAATGCAAGAGTTGTNTTGCAAACCAGACCGTTGACCGGTTGTGAATTAACTCATTCAGTAAGTAATCCTAGAAACTGTCCTTCTAAAATAGTGTTCTAAGACATTCGCGTGTTTCGTGTTAGATATTTTGCAAGTCAGATAGTCTTGTAAGTAACATTACTGCAGTGAATAATTCAAACAAATGTTCTCATAGCAGTCAATAGCTTCAGTAAAGTTAATTTTTGTTAGAATAGATAGGCTTATACGGAAAAATGGACCAGATTAAGGCCCTATTCAATTCTTAAAGCATACTTCAAATGCTACTCAGATACTTATGGACGAGGACAATATAAGTTGATGTACCTGCGGAATCATGCATTTGAAAGAAATATTCCGTGTCTCAAGTTAAACTGTTGTAAATACAAATATGTTTTGGAAAATTGTCAGCACTTGTACACCTGAGATCCTATCAGGGCAGCAATAAAACAGATAGTAGTGTACATGCTCGGAATATATGAATATGCCGTAAATAATTATTTTTATCGTATCTCTTTTGATATAAAAATTAATATATGCATTCTTATGAAAACATGCAAAATGGCGATATTTTCTTATTTATGTTAAAATTTATTTCAAAATATTACAATTTTTTATTTTTATTTGCAAGGGTGTCTTAAATAAAGTAAGCCGAGGTAGTGTAATTCATTTTATGGTGACAAGATACAGATACATTTTATAATTAATAAAATTCCAGTGATTATTGTTCCACATTCTTGCTTTTAAAATGCAAGAGTTGTNTACAGATACATTTTATAATTAATAAAATTCCAGTGATTATTGTTCCACATTCTTGCTTTTAAAATGCAAGAGTTGTATTATGTAAATTAATAATAGGTATAAATCACAATGGGGCAGATTTGAGAATATTATAAGGCAGATATATATGATACTTTCTGCACTGTAGTGAATTTTTCCATTCTGATACTCAATAGCGCAAAGACATAAAATTAACTCATCTAAAACGCAGATTTGTGTAGAAACCACTTAAGCAGATTATAAAAATTGTAATAAGTTTTTGTTTTGTTTTTAACCATAGGCTATAATAATCTTTTGAGCAATATATGACAATAAATGTGTGTAACCTGCACACAGATAATTATAAAAAAAAAACNGGCTATAATAATCTTTTGAGCAATATATGACAATAAATGTGTGTAACCTGCACACAGATAATTATAAAAAAAAAAACAAATTTTCTGTAAAGGAAAAATATTTATAATGTTAAGTTCACTTTCGGTGCTCACTTATACACTTNAAAAAAAAAACAAATTTTCTGTAAAGGAAAAATATTTATAATGTTAAGTTCACTTTCGGTGCTCACTTATACACTTAATAATTTATGCTCTACCTGCCTGACCTTTTCATTTGTATGAACCCTGGAATAGGCCACAATTTATAGACAGGCACTTAAAATAAAGGTATTTATTTCAGTGTGTGCAAAAAATTGTATTACTCTATTTTTTTCGGTGTCAATAAATATATTAGTTGTTGCATATGTATTAAGTATAAACTTTCTGATTTATTCTCCTAATCTCACTATTTGTACCGTTTATTTACACCACTTTTATGCATTTAATATTATTGCAAATTCAATAACTTAATATCTGTAACATTCTTTTGAAAATATGTATGAGCGTTTATGAGATATACTGTATTATATCCAAACGATATATCCTTTATGTGCGGCTATGAAATTTTCAATATTCTTGCCTGCGTCAGACAAAATGTAACCTTCTTATATCGTGTGTGATTGATAGACTGAAAAAAAAATCTTTATTGATTTGTACCTTGTAACTGGATGTGAAGAAAAACATGTTAATTCGAGCCAGTGATATTTCATTGTGAGGCATTATAGTTGTGTGATATATGTACATGCTACAGTGCAAACAATGTAAAGTTATTGTGTGTGGACAATTATTTAAAAGAGGTTCCCAAGTTGAGAAAATTACGTGCACAATAAGACTTTCAAGAACAATTTCAAGGCTTGGAATCTAAAATTGTAATAAAAATATTAAAAAACTAAAAACTTTACTATAAGATTTTTTTGTAAATTCTTTGTAATTGTACGAGCCTGTTACCAGTATAATATAAAATGTGTAAATATTCCATGTTTTCTTTGTGATTTAAAAAACTGAGTGTACTGAAAATGTGTACATTTATTTCTTTGTATTTTACACTTTAATTTTTGTTACATAATTAAATTTTATAATATTTTATTTATTGTATTTATGTTGTCTCAGACTACATGTATAGTGTATAATAAAAAAAATATCCAGAAGGTGCAGTAATTGAAGTCATCAATATACACTTGCGTTTGCGTGTTGACACATCCAAAAGTTTACGTCTACAAATGTGGAAATAATTTTTGAGTTTATAATTTCGAAACTTCAGAAAACTGTGCTCATTTAAGGCGATTGTAAATGGAGGAACATAAATGTGAGATAAAAGTGACGTGGCAATGAGAAAGAGAATATTAAATTCGCAATAGCTTTATTTTACACTACGCACAAAGCGCAGGAAGAAATGTTACAATCACTGAACAATTTCCTTCCGTTGTATTCTAACACATTACTCAGGTGGCCATTGCATTTTTCTCACATACTGTTATTTGCTATGTGTAAACAATGACATCATATATCTTTCGTACGAGCATGTTGCTCAGATATCCTGGGGATGCTACTCCGTGAATATATAAGGTCAACTCTGCAAATAAACACTTATAGTACCATCATGTACTTATATACACTTGAACAAAGTCAGACCCAAAATTCCGCATACTATTATCTGTACTTTCTCTTTATATGTACTGCATTAAAGAGAAAAAATAGAGGCAAATGTGCTGTATTAAAATAGCATTGGCTCGACAACGCTGTTTTCATGTCAAGGGTGTACGAGTTTCCAACTTCAAGTGGAGGTGATCCCTACACTGTCATGTAGGGAAAGCAATATTCTGCTACGCGATAAAAGCATAAAGACTAGTGAGCAACGTATGAGACAAATGGTGTCTGGAAGTAATCATGAGGAGGCACAGCAAGGTAAAAGAGCAAACCAACTGAACGCACGGTTGCCCAAGTAGTCTGTTAAGAAGATGTGATTAATGTAACGGGTAACTAGGAAAACATGGCTAATTTTAATATCACCACGAATTACATTCAACTGATTAGTGAATTTGCAAGGAAATGTCTTTAAAATAAGAACTCGAAAGAACGCCATTAACAGCACAATAATACAAAGATTGAAGATTTCAGGTAAACCAACAATAAAAAAAACATTTGAGAGCAATATGTGGTACTCAATTATTCACTGCAAAAATTTTCTAGAAAAAATTTCTTCAAGACTGTGCTGTTTATAGTGGCGTAAATTCAGTGACCAAAATGCTCACTATTCACCTAATAAGTACGTCTTTGTTGATAATTAATACGTATAATACTTAATACATTAACTGTCATCAATTATACATCTGGGTGGACTGGTTCAACACAGAACATATTTGTAACACGGAAGTATGAGCTTTTATGAGTATCCCTGGTGAAACACGCGGCATCAAAATGTAGTCTGTTTATTTGGGGAGGGGGGAGGTTGAACTTGAGCAGTGATATTAAGGTGTGTGAATAAAGTTAAAGCTATTGGTATTAAAACATGCTTATTGCGTCATACAAGACTCAAAAAACCAGTGTACAAAAATTATGAAATAGCAAATCGTATTAATTTTGAGAATTTTTTACTTGATGTATAGTCATTTAAAGGTGTAATTACNAAAATTATGAAATAGCAAATCGTATTAATTTTGAGAATTTTTTACTTGATGTATAGTCATTTAAAGGTGTAATTACCTCTGACTGTATAATTGTAGTTTTCAGCGAAAAGAAGAAAACATTTTAAAGGCATTTAACAGCACAGAAAAATTAGCACAAATGTGTTTAACACAGCTGTTCAAGATTGCCTGCAGTTGGAGTTTCCCAAAATATATTTCAATTAACAACACTTTACTTGACTAGTTGCATGAAAACATGACCTCTTAATGAACCGGCCTACTCTCTGTCTTATATAACTTGTCAAGATTATGAGAGCCAGTGAGTGGCANAACATGACCTCTTAATGAACCGGCCTACTCTCTGTCTTATATAACTTGTCAAGATTATGAGAGCCAGTGAGTGGCATACGAATTAAACAACCGGCCATACACAAAATCCTGTATTAGTTTGATGCATGAACGAGTTAAAATTAATATTACATTGACTATTCTGACTGCACTGCTGACGCACATCAGACTATCAGAAAATACGCGCATTAGAAAGAGTTCCTAGATTAATTAATAAATTTTATTTTACGTGGTCACAAAACAGCTGTTGTTAGTGTTACAAACTAAACTTCGTGCTAAAGTAGTAATGTATANTTTTATTTTACGTGGTCACAAAACAGCTGTTGTTAGTGTTACAAACTAAACTTCGTGCTAAAGTAGTAATGTATAAGTGTTCAAAACTAAATTCGAATTAAAACGGTACATATTTAAATGAAACGTAACTTCAAACATTGGGAGTTATTTTTACGTCGCATCCCCACTCACCATACTGCCCATACATGCTTGGTATTAACTCCAAAAGTCTACAGAAATATCAAAGGGTATTGAATTATTTTTTAAATAATTTGACGAAATATGTTTAAAACACGTCCGACCACTACACCACAGTG
>NQII01001510.1:320311-335558 GCA_002778355.1 Clitarchus hookeri
AGGAGTTACTGATTTATTAGGCTGAAACTTTTTAACTACGTCAAGTGTATTTCAATAATGCCTGTAGGCCTGCTCGTTCCAAGAGTCTCACCTTAAAACTGATGCCAGAGGGGCCGCAGTGGTGTAGTGGCCAGACTACTCGCCTCCCACCAAGGCTAATCGGCTTCGATTCCTGATGGGATCGCTCGCGGATTTTCGCATGTAGGAATCGTGCTGGCACTGCTCCGTACTCACCTCAATCACACTCACAGGCTCTCAAGACCTTGATGTTAAAACCCGTTTAAATTTTTCCACTCACTCACTGATGCCGGGGGCTGATGAAGTTACTGACGAACGCTGTAGTTGGTACATCGGGCTTATTGGTGCCTCAGTTGTCCATCCTGCACGACGGGCGTCAAGCAGAGAATACAACAGACACCTTGCGAGGTGTTACGGCGCTCTATATCGTGGGTAGTCGTGGCCTGGTTCTCAGTCTGGTGGGGGTTGAAGCTGCCTAAGCTGAAGGAGGCCTGGAGGGTACTCTCCCCTGAGAAAGGTGGACGCAGTGAGCGGCGACACAGCTCCGGCACTGCCCTGGAGAGACAGTAGAGGCTGAGTAGTACCGCGGCCAGACCACGGGTTCCTCTGGGTGTGAAGCTCCCACATGGATGTTGCAGAGCGCGCATCACAGTATCATTTCGGAGCGTGGAGCCGATCAACTGGGATGTTAGCTGAATGCACCTTCGCACTGATTGAGCATATCTCAATCATTGTCCATAGGGGTCTCGCCATCCCGTTGCTGTTATACTTCAATGGATGTCGGGTACAGTCGTTTGGCGGGTGTCTCCCAATATGGCTACCTGGGAAGCGGCTTCGCCGTAGTGTCGATAAAGTTGGCGGAGGGTGTTCTTACTAACAAAACTTTCGGCCAATAGCGTCCCGATTGCTGCAGTCTGCTGCCNTTGGCGGAGGGTGTTCTTACTAACAAAACTTTCGGCCAATAGCGTCCCGATTGCTGCAGTCTGCTGCCCACTGGCCTGATTGCAACCTTACGTGTGATGGTGCGTTCAGGCATGCTGCTGAACTAATGCCTGCCCACGCCATTATAACAGTTTACAGTGAGGAAAATATTTTTTTTTTAATTATTTACATCTGTATTTTGCAGAACTTGTATCTTTTCACTGATGAAACAATTTTTGCATGTCTGTTCATTAATGCCAAAGACTGAGGTTTAAATGAAGCACAAACTTGGCATAAGACTGGAAATCAAAAGCTCTTTCCAGTGTTCAGAATACTATTCAAAAAAATAATTTGTGGGAAAATTATATGCATCTGATAATGGTAAACTTTATATTTTACAGCAAAAGTTTTGCAGCCAAAAATGTCACACTTTCTTGGAATACAGCCATATATTTCCCTGGCCATAACGCACTCATTAATTTTTCGTAATTTTATCTTAGATTGTTTGTACTGCAATTAAAGAACTGTGCCCACTTAATAATTATTTTGATTATAATGTTGTAGTAGTACCAGCCTTCAAAGCTTATTTCTTTATGTTTATTTGTTTTGAGATAGATACTTATTTATTTTGCCAGTATTGTATTTAAGTTAACCACCTCAAAATTATTATTTTTATTTTTTATTTTTTTATGTTTTCACCCATTTTGACAGTTCTTCTTTTGTTCAGGCCCGAGTGATGCTAAAAAAACGGAATTATACTTTTTTTCACCGAAGGTTGTATTCAGAGCTTATTGGCGTCATGAATTGTGGGAATGAAGACAATGGAAAGCAGCGAGACAAGATGGCGGGTGGTTAACTTCGTTCGTCTGTGAGTGCAACTAAAACTGAGTTCGTTATTTGACAAAAGACAAAGCAAGAAATTAATTGTGTTTACAGACCGTTATTTTCGTTTATTTTCTACGTTTACTGGTCTCACTTATTTTTTTTTTTTGGAAGTGTTAATATTTTATTGCAGTTTTCTGTATTTACAATACCTGTGTTATCAATAAAGTGTCGCCAAGGAGATGTAATACTAATTAAATACTGATAAGTATGTGTTAGGTTTCAGGAAGTGGCTCATATCTGGGATTTTCCCGTTCTAATTATCGTCGTCGTGAGAACGCCTCTACACACTCTGTCCAGACGCAATGTAGAGCGGTTCGACATAACTTTTGTTCCAGCGATGCCGTCGTACAATTTGCTTATAACCACCCATCATAAACCAGGAAGGAGTTGAGAGGCACCTTAGTGATTAAATATGCTGCGCATGTTTAAGATGATGCCCGAAACAACATTGATTTTAATTTTTGATTGCTTCAAAAACTGAGTTAGCTGCCGTCTCCACTGCTAGACCAGCAAACAAGAATAGTTTGCTGAGATTGATTTTGAGCCAGTCAAAGAAATTATTTCTCACGTAAATTACTATTTTATTAAGTAATTTCAGCTAGGTAATTTATATTACAGATTTCACACAGTTAATTTTCTTTTAATGACAGCATTTCTGGTTTGATAATATAAGTTTATTTTCTGAACTATTTAATTATCATTTCATCCGTAATTACAATTTTCACGCAATTCCTTCTGCTTAATAAAACTTCATTTTTCACAGATAACGAGATATATATATATATATTGTGTACTGTTAAAAAGTAGTTTGATTTGTCTTTTTCAAGGATATTTCTGTTGAGCTTTTCATATAAATTGTATGNTTGTGTACTGTTAAAAAGTAGTTTGATTTGTCTTTTTCAAGGATATTTCTGTTGAGCTTTTCATATAAATTGTATGAAAATTTTGTCTTTGTCCTTGTTTACATTTCTGAAGTTCTGTATGCCAAGCATGTCCTTAAAGTAATTTTAATTTTCACTAAGGATTGCTTTTAATGTGTTTGAGCATTCATACTGATCACTACCTGCATTGCACACAGATAGTATGGTTTATTTCATTTTATTTTCAAGTGTAAAAGCATTCTTCTCACGCTATTAACTTCACAAAGGGAAGCCGCCTTGATTGGCGTCACTACGCAACAGGTAGCCGCAGCGAGCAAAGAGAAAAATACGTGGCGTCCTGGCAATTCTGCTTTGCTTCACACACGCCCGAAATAAACCTACGTTTGTGTGTAGGTGCCTGCGTGTGTTTGTGTACGTGTNATTCTGCTTTGCTTCACACACGCCCGAAATAAACCTACGTTTGTGTGTAGGTGCCTGCGTGTGTTTGTGTACGTGCGGGTGTGTAATCTGCCAGTTAAATAAGGTATTTGTGTCAACTCGTAGGTTTTTTGTACTCATGCCAAAGTGACAAACTATTTGGCAGTGGTCCGAGATTCCTCCACTGTACTACTCAGTCGGAGTACCTAGCCTACCTCCAAGTGATTCTGAGAACATGCTACAGTTATTAGTATATGTGCACGCTAGGTACGGTACAATGGCACCTATTCAATGCAAATTTCATCATCATGTCATTATTTTACTTTAACTGCTTTGTTCTTTTCTTGTGGAGCTTTATACTGGATACCCATATCGCCACAGTCACCAGCCACATACGTCGTATTATTTAAATCTAAAGGTCATTTCCTGCCGCATGTCTCTACTCGCAGCTTCCGGTTGAGAGGTGCCTGAGATTTCTGGACGTCCTCTGTCGCGTCTCGGTGTCCGAATCCGGCTGCAGTACGTACTCGCGCGTGCCTATCCTCGAAAGTGACGTTATTAGTGGTTTGAATTGCGAGTGAAGCACGTAAGTATGCAAGTAAACGAANGCGTGCCTATCCTCGAAAGTGACGTTATTAGTGGTTTGAATTGCGAGTGAAGCACGTAAGTATGCAAGTAAACGAATACGTATACTTCTGTCGCCCTTGCAGCGTAGGTACTAGATGTGCCGCAATTTTGAGAATCAATTTGTAGGTTATGCTAGATTTTCTAAATTGTACTATTTAAATACTCACAGGGCAACATCACTACTTTAAATACTTGGAATTATCAGCTGAGATAATAATTGATGAAAGGCGCGTCACAAGGAAGTTATTATTACTCAGAGACACTGCGACACATGAAACACATAAACGTTTCTACCTTCCTTCATTGTTTTCAGCTGATAGGTTTGGCCGAGTCTGGTGAAATTGGCATCTGGCATAGGAGCTTGGATCTGGCTGGCCTCCATGTTGTGATGTTACCCAATCGCCATCTTATAATCCCATGACTTGAACCTTGACATGGATTGGCCTTGACCTGGGACGACTGAGACCTTCACTTCATGAAAACAATGGAATAAACTTTAAGTCAATAAATTTAGAAACATTGCAAAAATTCGGGAAAAAATTGTAAAGAGTCTATAAAACTTACATTCTTGAATACAAAAAAAAAATCTTGGATTTGCATGACCTTGACATCGAGTGACCTTAAAAACGAAAAATTAAGAAAATTAAAAAAATTCGTTAAATTATTTAAAAACCATGGGGAAATACATCAATTTACCCCACTTTCGTCTTGGAATTTCGTTTGGATGGCCAAGTCAATAAATGAAGGAAATTCTCAAAAATTCGGGAAACATTAGTTAAAAATCGGGGAAATTTACATTATTGACTATGATCACCATCTTAGTTTCACATGACCTTGACACCGAACCAGAAAGACCTCAAACCTGCACAATCAAGAAAAATCACAAAAAATCGTTAAAAAAATTTAATGTGGGGAGGGGGGAGGACACATTACTGCCTCTAACTCCATCTTTGATATCTGTGACTTTGACCACGACCCCAAGCGAACTTGAAATCGGAAAGTAAAAAAAAATCTCGAAAATTTGTATAAATTTTCTTTAGTTTTTTAATTAACAAAAATAAAATATTTAATAAAAATTAACATTTGAAACTATTTGGGTAAATTTTGCTAAATTTAGGAAAACAATTAAATCATTATTAAAAGACTTATACAAAATATTGACAATTGAAAACTAATGCCTTCAACGGAATTGCATGTATGGTGAACATGCCTCAATTTACGTGGAATTTACATTTCCCTTTGCACACAGCAATCCACTTTACGCACAAGTTAATTATTTTTGGGAAATGAAAAGTATTAGATGTATGTTCCCTTTGTTCTCTTGTAATGGTTGTTGCAAACGAAATCAGCACAGTGTGGCATTCTACTTCTCCCTTACGAACACACAAAACTGACGCCGCGGTCAAATAACACGTGTCTAACTGGTATTGCCTTGCGGCCGCGTCTGCCCGCATGTAACCAAGCTGACGTCACGAGGTAGGGGTCGGAGGGGAATGCGCACGGTTGTACCTTCCTTCTTCCCGCCACGGCCACGTGCACCAATGCCACCATGCGTATGGCTCTGAACTGGCCTGCAATGTTCTCGTCGTGCAGCGTGTACCTGGTGTAAAGTATGTAGCAAGGTTCAATGCAGAACGCTTCAGTACTTTTATATGTATCTGACTCATATATTTTGGGATACAGTGCTTTGAATAAACTGTTTTTTAGTTATTTTGGAGTCCTCTGAAATAGTGTTACTGGTTTGCGTGACGTCTTGAAAGCGCTGCATAGGCCTCGTCTGAAGTGTGTGTTCTTTTCGTAGATCAGCACGTTGGACGCAGGTTTAATAGTTTCGTTGAAAAACATGAATTTCTAACTCTCGGCAATGGTGTTCAAGTTCCAGCGTCAGTTAAGCGGGTCCTATAAAGCTAATAGAACCCAGAGGATTATTACTGTGAAACATGAGAAACCAGCATAGGCCAAATGTGCGCTCGCCAGTTTTGTAAGGAAGTGCACCGCTTGTTTTGCAAGTGAACCTCTTATCTATATTTATCAGGGCCCGGACCGTGTGTGGCAAGGAAGGAAAGGCTGTTTCCTGTAGCTGACCGCTAATAAAGAACATTCACGCCACCATGACATGTGAAAACAGCAGTACATCGGCGGTAAGACGCAAGACACGCAAAAAAAAAAAAAATTCACGAGTTCCGAGTTGTGCGTGAATTTCAGACTTCCGAGGTGTTCCATGCGAAAAGTATGTTAATAGTCTTCGTGCGGCTTTCCAAATCGTTGCTCCCGAAACTGGCATTGGTGTTTTGCGTGGTCGCACTTCTCTACGTGACGACAATCCGGGAAAGACTTGATCGGTTTACTGCGGAGAACACGAAATTGTCAGCTCTCAAATCGAGCGAGGACGTCACTGTCACCAGAAAGGTCCGTGGCGTGGGTTCTGAGAGCTCCAAAGACGTTGCTACAAGCACCAAAGAGATTCGCAGCGGGAAAGCAACCATCGCCAAAGAGATTCGATACGACTTTGCTGTTTACGACAGAGATATGCGCGGTGAGAGATCTGCCACCTTAAGAAAGATTCAACTTGAGAAGTCTACCATCATCGGAAGGGTTCTTAGTGAAGGTGCTGTAATCACGAGAAATACTGGTGGCAGGCTAGAAGACCTCAATCTTCGGCCGCTGTCCGTGAAGTACAACGGGACGCCCATCTCGGAGATGTACCAGCCGGAGTTCGACGTCGAACCAGCGGTGTGCCCCGACGACGGCTCCGGAGTGGATGTGGTCGTCGTGATCCACTCAACTCCCAAGGACGAGGATCAGCGGATGGCCATCAGGCACACCTGGGGGATCCTTCGCCTACGGAGGGGCGTCGTCGTGGTCTTCCTTCTGGGGACGTCCATGGATGAGGCGCTGACGCGGAATGTTCGGAAAGAGTCGCAGACGTACGGGGACATCATCGTGTCCAGGAACGTCGACAGCTACAACAACCTGACTCTGAAGACGGTCGCCATGGCAGAGTGGGTGTCCCGCAGGTGCCCCAAGGCTCGGTACTTTCTGAAGACGGACGATGACGTGTTCCTCAACGTCCCTCGGTTCTTGGAGTTCCTGCAGATGCCCGAAGTCTCTACGGCGAAAAGGACGATTTTCGGGGGGCTGACGCGGAAGGCACAACCGAACAGGACTCCGGGTCACAAGTACTTCATCTCGGAGGAGGAATATCCCGGACACACGTACGTCGACTACGTGCAGGGGTCCTGCTACCTGGTCACTGGCGACCTCTTCCGTGATCTCTACCAGGCGTCTCTGCAGAGCAAGTTCTTCAGGATGGAGGACGTCTTCTTCACCGGGCTGATGGCGGAGATGGTAGGCGCAAGGAGAGTCGGCCCGGACAACTTCTCCGAAGTAAGCTACTTCATGAAACAGTCGCCAGAGAATCCCAATGACGTGGACCCGTGCGCCGTCAGGGGCAAGATCGCGTTGCACTACGTGGACCGCGAGCACATGTTCCGCATGTGGAACTATGTACTTGACAGGACGCTGGAGTGTTGACGGTTACTGCCTCTCCGAGCCATGCATCTTCACAAATCTCGACATCACAGTGTCCCTTTGCATTCGCAAAAACCTGCTTCTCCTTTTCGTATATGTGAAACTAATCTACTAGACGCATTTTGTTACAAATTGTGAGTTCGCATTCAATATTCTTTCAAAGCTTTAAAAACAATATCTGGGGAAACAACTCTTTTAAAAGTCCCTATTTGTTGCCAAAAGCCTGTGTTCCGTGCTTTACTCACGAATAAGTATATTTTCGCTGTGTTAAAATAAATATGCGACTTTCAAAAAACGACATGTGTTTTTGAATAGCGTAGGAAAAACTTAAGAAATGTGTTTTTTTTAGAAACCGCTACTAGCGTTAATGCAAAGAAAGTCCCCAAATTGTTATATGTTCCAAAAAAGTAAAATGTTCCACTTTTTTTACAAGATAACGCGTCAGTGTCCTTAAAAAAAAGTGAGTGCATCACTCCCAAACGTGAATTTAAAAAGGAACAGGGAATTGTAGAATTTAAGGGGTTTTCCCCTCCTCACAAAAATACATAGAAAACTACACTTTAAAGTGAGCACTTTTGAAATCAATCTTTAAAAAATACCACTGTCCCTGCCTGCATAGATTTTAACGTGCGCACTGAGTGACATGCACCTAGTAAAAGTTGATAAGATGGAAGGATAATAGTTCCGTGTATTAACGTTGAAATAAAAGTGTGAGATAAACGTTTGTGAAAACTGAATCGATTTGTTTTGTTTTCTGTTTTTTAAATATACATGTAACTGTAAGAATTTGCAGATGTGTGAAAGATTTACTTTTCTAATAATTCCACAGTTTCACTTGACCTACGCATGAATAAAGTGATGAGACACATGACAATGTTAATTTTACATATGGCGGAAGAATACACAATGTTAGTACACGTAGATCTTAAGAAGGGATTTCAAAAGTGCTCACTTTACTGTGAACGGCCTATTGCAGGGCCGCCTGTTTTTTCGCGAAAAGAAATCTACGCGGAGGCTAGACTTCAATGTCCTATGAAAACTCTTGCTGTTTTCAATTGACTATTGGCCGCTTCTCATTGTGTGAAGAGAGTCTGTTACATGAGTGAGCCAAACAGAGTTGAGTTTTTTTTATACTGGCCGTTCGTGATTCGTGGGCAGACAAATAAGAGACGTAACCATTCAAATGGTCCAATCACGAAAGTGGCTCTGAATTGAAGTGCGTTGGAACACAATTTGCCCTGAAATCTTCTCGCGAAGAACATATGCACCAAATGAAAGATTTTTGTTCGCATTATGTTCATTTGGGATATTTAATTAACAATATTATGAGCATGCATTATTTTAGGGAAATATGAGGAATACCTTATTAAAAATAACTGCGGTAGGTTAAGGGACTCGCCAAAAAAAGTAAGCAATACTCCGTGGGCTATAATTATCACTGGAAATACAGTTTCCGCTTTAGTGTAATTCATAAACCAAACATACGCTTTTTTCGCACTTCAAAATGTCTCGTATCAAACCTTGGAGATTTTCATCGTATTAGTGAGTGCTCTTAAGATAGAAGTTGAGTGGCTTCCAATATAGCAGAACTCATTAAAATGTAGTACGCACACAAACAAAACTGTCAGAAAAGTTGTTGCATATAAAAGAATAATCCTTATATTTTGTAACCCTGCAAAATATTTTGCGAGAATTAACATATTAAAAATTTAAAAATAATCAGTTATTAAGCTTCCAGTCTGGAAGCGTTAGAAAGCCCATTTTATATGTAAACCTTCGCAAGATAGGGCAAGCGTAATATTTATTACGATTATATGTAAGAATTTATTAATATTGATATCAAAATATATTTTTGAAAATATATTTTACTTAACTTTATTTTTGTTATAAAAATAACTGTCGTTGCTGAAATGGGTATGCATAATATCAATTATTAAAAAAAACTTGTAAACATTACTACTAATTTGATATTACATACAACCAGAGTAATTATTATAGTAGTCTTAATTAATAAATTATTATTATTTTTTTCAAAATGCGCTTTCTGAAAGCATCCAAAATTGACATACGCTTAAATTTTGATTTGAATGCAGCCTCTTATTAAATGAAGACATTTAAATGAGTGTATTCTAGGAAATTATTTTACAGTGTTACATAACACATTCATTCTTCTTTCATGTGCAACATAAATAGTACCGTTCTGACAATTTTGGTAGTGTGTGTACTACTTTTTAATGAGTTCTAAGTAGGGTTGTGCAAATATTCGGTAACTCGAAACGTAAACGAACAACAATTTTCTTTTTCATGTGGGTAAGAAATTTTGTCAAAAATTGTAACGAAACGAAAATGCTCGACTTCGTTGAATATTCTAGTGTTTAATAAATATTCATCTAGTGCACTAGCAAAGAAAATTTTTGTCTGTGAATCATCAGGTTTATTTTCATTATTTTAAAACTTAAATAACTACATAAAACAGAAATTTAAATGAAGACAAGAACCCCTGTGGAAAATACTCCATATCCCACACTTTTTTTTTTTTGTTTTGTTTTGTAACAAATTTGCTTTAATGAATGACTTGCTAAAATGTTATGAATTTCGCGGAACTTTCGTTACGACTCAGATCATTATTTTTAATTTTCGTTTCAGTTTCATGATAGTTCATAACATATTTTTCGTTCTCGTTCCGTGAGAATAAACGTTGCATTCGCACAACTCTAGTTCAAAGTCGGCCGAGTGCAGTGCTGCATTACGAGTCTCTCTACTTCTCTCTTAAGTGCCGTCCTCCCGTGGCGCCACCGATCTCGGGTGCGGGAGGTTCCAGGTTAGAATCCCAGGTAAGGCCCGTGGGCGTCGGTTTAAGTTAGGTCATAAGTTAGTTTGTAATCTGTCCCCTGATAAGCCTTCAGGCATAACACCGGGGGACGTTAATAAACCCTTTCCAATCCAATCTCGCCTAAGCGGTATTCACAATACATCAATGCGACGCGGCGCGACGAGACGAGCATTAGCCTATCAGAGTGACGAGAAGAATAACAAGAAGAAGGCGGCACGTTTTGTAAACATTGAGTCTGCCATCTTTGCATTGTGAGTTGAATTGCATAAGTGAGATTTAATATAATTGCGCTGTGATTACTTATATTTGTTACTAAACGAATATGTCATTATGCTTCTTTTCTGACAATGAGATATTTATATCCATTTTAATTTTCGTTTATAGGTTTTTTGTGTTTGTTGGTGAAATAAATTTAGAACAGAGTCCATGTTTATTTTGTTAATTTTGATTATATTTTATTTGATTTTTATGGGGAAGGGCGAAAGTATTTTTGGTAATAAATAAATCCATATGTGTGTTTCGTGTGGCTTTTGTTTACGAAAAAAACGATCTTGCCTACTCGTGCACCAGATAGCAGCATAGTCTGCATCAGTGATAGTCGCCGACATTCTGTCGCTCAGTCGCGAAGACCTTCATCAAACCTCCGTCGTCGACCGCGTCGCGACGCGTCGCTGTATTTCGAATGCCGCTACGTGTCTTCTGAGCTCCTGCGTGCCAGTTTGGAGGCTGGTGCTTTTCGCATCAAGTACGTGTTCGTGTAGCGATTTTGAGTTTTAATACAGTTGAACTCGTGCCAATATGATCATCTTTGAGTGGTCAAAGCAAAAAATTTTATGAAAACATACTGTCGGTTAAGTTCCATACTTAATTAGTACATGAGCTACGATGGAATTTTAATAAGTGTATTCTGCAGAAAAACAACGATCGCAGAGCGTACACGCTGCAAACTTCAGTGCAGACACTCGGAGAAGTTATTTTGTAATATTCACTGTTATACTTCAGGAAAATAAGATACAAAATACCGGAAGCCATTCAAAATTTTAAATAGACGTGTAAATTGGGGGAAACTGTTTATCTTAACCCGTTTTATTTAATACGGTTCCGCATATTGCCGCCGTCGTCCATGTTTGTTGTTTATCAGTCCAAAACGAAACAAAGTTATTTTTAGCAATTTTTGGCAAGACTTCCAACAATGGAAATTAGACTGGGCTGTCTGCAAATTAAATAACTAATTATATCAAAATAGCTGCAGATCTGACGGTTGTATCGTAATTCTACTTGTAAAGTTTTAAGTTCGGCGTTAAGTAGAAAAGTGCGATACGGTTTCTGCCCTTTTGGGCGTGAGGGAACATCTGATGCCCGCTACGTCTTGCATTTTTGAAACACAGAGTCAAGTATGTGTTTAGATTAATTGGGGTTGCACACCAATAAACTTAAAAATTAAGTCTTCAAGATCGGAACTTAAAAATTTTCTATCTCCGTACATGAACCTAAGAGAGAACAATTCATTTTATACTGCCTAATGTTTCAGTTTCACAGTGTATTAGTTTGGAAACTATAAATACCATCTCTTGAGTCTTAAAAGTCAAGCAATTCCATGATAATATAACAAAGTGAACTAATGTTTCTATTTTAATTTTAAACAACGAACTTCAAGAGTTATTTTTCTTGGCATGCTGTTTGAAAAAAATCACTCATCAAAAATATTTTTGCACCATTGGGATTTCTGAGTTACTAGTTTTCTCACGGCCTAAGAGAAAGAATGGGATGAAAATACACACTTTCTACATAATACCACGCCAGATTTGACAAAATAAAGTCTCTTTGTAGTGCGTATACCGTCCCAGCTAACATAATTCATGTGCAGCCAATTACAAATGCTGCAAAACAATTTTTGTGGTGTTAAGTTGCCAAAGACAAGAGTACGCCTATTTACATTTTGATTTTAAACAGAACACTTGAAGTCACTTTTCTTTTGGCCGAACTTAACCAGTGACATCACTATTGTATACACTAAATTTATGTGAACCTATTGCTTCATTCTGAATTCTGTTTCTGATTGTTTAAGTCTCTCACTGTGTAAAACCACCTAAGACTCGATACACACTATACATAACTCTACTTGGTAAGTATGATGATATTTTAATCGCAAAACTCTTAGGTAAAAACGACCTCAAGTTTACTCGATTATTATTTATCTGTAATTTCCTGAGAAGAAACGAGGCGTGGGGGAAAGAATTTTTGACGTTTGACACTGTATTGCAAGGAAATAATTCGGGGATGAACTCGAACCTCCACATATATTAATAGCGACCGAATCATCGAGAACAGACACTTACATTGCTCCTACATTAATTTGCAGTTGCATGTGTAATAAATTATAAATATTTTTATGCACGCTGTATTCAACCTAACAAAGAACTATAGGAATCAGTCGTAACGTGGAGCAGTAGTGCGGTCTCCGAATAGTGTACCCATAGCTAGCGCCACCTATTCTTCGCGAAATGATGCCATGATTAGTGATTAGTTCTACTTCAAAACACGTTAGTTCAACTCCACTTTCGTGATTATGGATGATTTTAATTGCCTCGCGTCTTAAGATGTCTGGCTGCCAATCACAGCAGACGTTCAGTGTCGGAATAACTTAGTATATAATTAGCCCGGTCAGGTAAGGAAACGTCTCTTCACAAGGACACGTGGACAATGAACAAAGGAAATTTGCACATGTGCACGTAGCATATTGAAATATAGCCTATGGTCAATAAGCCTCGCAGTGTGCAGCACTGGTATATAGGCTGTTCAAGCTTAACTGAGCACTTTCCAAAGCCCTACTTAAGATCCACTTGAATGCATATTGTGTATTCTTGCACTATATGTAAAATTATCATTGCGAAAGGCCCGTGCGATTTATTCATGCATAGTTCAAGTAAAACTGTGAAATTATTATAAAAATAAATGTTTTACAAATTTACTAATTCATATACTTATACGCATTTAAGAAAAACGCAAGGCAAAAGAAATCATTTCAGTATTCATACGCGTTTACCTGACACTTTTAATTCAAAGTTAATATATGGATCTACTTTCACTTCGTCGTTACCAACTTTACTAGGTGCATGCCAGTCAGTGTAACAATCAAAATAAATGCAGATATGGGCAGTGAAATTTTTTAAAGGTTGATTTTAAAAAATGCTCAAATAACCTTGAACAGTCTTTAGATATCATTTTCTTGTATAACATGTGGGCAATTATCTACTCTGGGTATGAAAGTACTGTTACCGTCAGACATGATTGTTGTTCGCCAAGACGAGGCAACAACAAGAATGTTGGTTCTTTTGGAAGCAGTATTGGCAGTGCTGTTAGCGTATTGCCACAGAATGGATAAGTACGCAGGGGCGAAATGGCGTGGATGTCCCTCTGTTATGGGCGCACCCGTTTTCTTATTGGCAGTGCGTCTGATGGTTATTGGCTACTGCGTGCTGCGAGAGGTTTCCTATTGGCTGGCCTGCCACCCCCAAAGTAAGTTACCAAACTCTGGCCACAGACTAAAGGTGAGGTAGACCGCTTATTCGTCTTCTGCGCATGTGCCCAACATTGACCTACTCCGAAAGAACACAACTGTCAAAGTCACATGGCCAGCAGTGATGAAAGTGTTTGTTTATATCTTAATTTTTAAATGACAAGCACTATTTCATGAACAAAATAATTTTGCCAATTTTAATTTAATCAAACTGCATTGCAAATTGGTTAGAGGAAGTATACATTCATCTCAAAGCATTTGTTTACAAATCATTTTTCTAACCTAAAATCCAAACCTTGCCATTTTCGCTAGACGCGTTGGCAGAAAAGTAGTTCAATGTTGGGACACGGAGATTGGTTGTGCGCAGCCAGTGAGATCGGCCTACCTCATATTTAGTCTATGGTTCTGAAAGGCGAACGGCTTTATAACATTTAACTGGTCAGTGACGCCATTTTGCTGTCGAGTGTGGCTGCAGTTCGTGGAATAAGCGGTTGTTTTAAATCTCTGTTTTTAAGCGCCCTGCAGTACTGCGCAAGCTAAACTGCAGAAGTTGCGATAAAAAAATTATAGTACGAGTTGTATGTATGTCAAAATGGAGGTTGAAATCACGAACGTGATTGACATTTACGCGGTCGTATGGCTACTTGTTCATTGCGAATTGTGTAGAGAAACATGTAAAGTGTGTACAGGTCTTAAGGGCATTGGCCACGAAAAAAATGTGTTATTTTATATTTGTACCACATACTGGTTCAACTTTGAGACATTATCAATAATTACTCTTTCCTAGCAAAGAAAAATAAAGCGCATAGTTTTTGCATAAATAAATATTAAAATCACAATTTTACCGCTTTATAAATGTATAAATAATGAAAACTATCTTACGTACCGAAATGAGATAATTTACACTGAAAGAAGATGCCAAGAGATATTTCAAGATGACTAATAAAACTGTTCAAGGAAATGTTCCAGCGATTTCAAAAAATTGCTAAAAACAAAGAAATTATTGCATATTTTTTATTTGTGGCTACACCTATATTTTGGGAAACTAACTTTTGCTAAACGTATCTTAAAATGAATTAAGACACAACCTTTCAGTAGCCTTTGTTAAATTTTCTGCTAATAGTTTGGTTTATTTTATTTATTCGTTATCTAAACTAAAAATTTGACACTGGCGTGTTGTTTTGCAAAAAACATGACTTACAAAAAAATTTCTCTGAGGAGAAAGTGGTCTCTAATAATGTGTAAAAGTTGAACAGTATGTGATACAAATATAAAATAACACATTTTTTCGTGACCAACGCCCTTAGCAACAGCATGCACCACATCGACAACGTTAGGACCACTGCCTACCGGCTGCCAGCTGCGAAATGTTAATAGAAATTACCATGTTAAGGAAATTTCGCCTCAGTGCGTTAATTTTAAAGATAGGCGTTTCAAACCAAACGTACTCTTCACGATATATATATATATACTAGCTGACCCGGCAAACGTTGTTTTGCCATAAAAAGTATTTGTAGTGATTATAGTATTAGAAAAAAATAACTATAACTTATTGTAAGTGTGTGAGGATGTGGTATATAAGTGGAAGAGGCATGGAGCTCTGTGGACGATGAC
>NQII01001510.1:336044-454784 GCA_002778355.1 Clitarchus hookeri
TATATATATATATATATATATATATATATATGTGTGTGTGTGTGTGTGTGTGTGTGTGTTTTAGGAGAAATTCCCTATAACTGAGATGTGGACTGTTTGCAAGGAATTTTTAAAATTTATGTTTTACATTGAAAATATACACTTGCAGGGAGGGACCTTCTAAAAAGTTCGTGAAGAATGCGCTTTGTTTGAAACACCTATCTTGAAAGTTAACGCACTGAGGCGGAATTTCCTTAACATGGTATTTCCTATTTACATTTCGCAGCTGGCAGGCGGTAGGCAGGGCCCTTAAGGCCTGAGAGACTTTGGACAGGCGTGGCATCTGAATCATCTGCGGGCGTGGCGTGGCCGCAGCCAAAGCACTGCGCTTGTGAAAACACCAACTATCCTAAGTCTCTTTAATATGCAGAAACACTCGAGTACCATGGGTTAGTTTATATTGGATTGAATTAAACTACAGAAACACGTATTAGCCTACTAACCTAGGTCAGTTTAGGTGCTCCTGTTAGGTTGGTATAATCTGTCGAAAAATGACTGTTGCAAACGCGCATGCACGCTAATGAAGGCCGTCCAAAACACACGCGCAGTAATATCAACTACTGCGGACCACTGACTATTGTAAGATGGCAAGATATGGAGATCTTGGGTTTCAATCATGGGTAAGCCCAAGATGTCTTTTGGACGTAATGTTATACTAGCTTTGTTTGAATATGCGCCTTTCCTCCTGGCATAACGAGGAGTGTTTCTTTTTATGCGCAAGGCAGTTAACTGACTAGCAGTCTTTCCATAAACAGCGAGCAACAGTGAGACCACTTGAGGCACAGAGTCAATAATTGAATTATAGCTCAAGTTTGCACATAGGATGTTGATGTCTAGCATGTGCGTAATCATTTTCGCGAGAAATAGATGGCTCTTTATGTTATGCAAAAAGCTGTGCTCTGGCGGTCTCTCGATCAGTAAAACATAACAAAAAAAAATCAGAACTGCGAGTTCTTGGGAAAAGTCTATAAATCCAAGATGGCTAAGTCTTCAGAGCCGATGGTGGTGAAGTGGGGTGTAAGTGGAGCAGCGACGGGAAACAACCCGTGAAAACACACGGGTCAACAGCAACGTCCGCCACGATTCCCACTAACGTAAGTCCGGGTTTGGCCCCACCACCGGGATTCGACCCCGATTCACCGTAATGGGAAACGGGTGTTGTGACCACAAAACCACGGCGGCCTTCTTTGGTATAGGTTGTTTACGGTAAAGGGAACATTTTCAATATCAACCTTTGAAAAAAAAATTATTTCCCATAACTAGACATATACTACAGTACACATTGGCGTGCAGTCCCCTAGTTAAGTTGGCAGAAAATTATTAAATAAAAATAGTCCTCAGAGTCGGCGTGATATTGCCACTGTAATGTTTAAATGTGTGGCCACTGAAATTAGGGTTCTTGTTTTATACAAATGTAATTATGTATTTGAACATTTGTATCACAATTTAAATTCCTAACAGTTCGATACTCTTATTTGACTTGCGCATGAGTATAGTGAGCAGGCTAATAGCATTGTAAAATTTACATGTGGCGAAATTATACGAAATAGGCAAAGAAGTAGATCCTAAACAGGACTTTCACAATTGTTCAGTTTACCTTGAACAGCCTATAGAAAGGCAGACGCACACATGACTACGTTTATTTTCGTTGTTTTCGTTTTATACTGGTTTGTTTAACTGTTTTTAGCTTACTTTCCAAAGTAAAGAGAGGCTTATGAGATCACTTTCCTGTCTGTGTGTATTTGTGATCAGGGGTGTGTGTGTGACTGTACGTGTGTGCCTCCCCACATCCCCAAAAAAAATAACTTTTGAACGAGAACAGAATTTCACCAAACTTGGTATACTTATAGTACTTAGTAAGGACATCTGACTTTTGCAGTTTTCTACCACATAAAGAGCTTACTTTCAAAATGACGGTAATTTTAAAATTAAGGGCGATGTCATATCTCGGGATCCCACTCAACCGATTTAAATTATAGTTTGTATTTTGGCAGTGCATATGTAAGCATTGGATTTATATATGGATACTGTTAAACCACATTTTTAGACGATAGCATCATATGAAAAAGTAACGCCTTTACATTATATCTCAAAAACTACTCAACCAATTTTCGCCAAATTTATAAAGTAAGTAATGCAATTGGCATGTAAATGTATGCCATTTAAATATACGTATTAGTCACTGGTGTATCTGGTGTATCTACCATATCAGCAGTTAGAAATAGTTGTTTCAGAAACACGGCGTCGGCGTGAGGAGCGAGGAGCAGATTTTCAAAATTTTTCAAAATTTTGGTTTTTCAATTTTTCCCCTTTTTCCTCTTTTTTCCCTCAAAATTTCCCTTTTATTTCAAAAACTGCCAAATTTTCCAGAATTTACCTCAACATTTCCCGAATTTTCCTCAAAATTTTCCAAAATTTTCCAAAATTTTGGAAAAATGCACAATCCAGATGGTTTGCACAATGAGGCTGAAGCCAGCTGAAAATTGTGCAATGTCAGCTGGAATGTGCAAGCAGGTACACGAGGCTCTTGTATCTTATTGACTATGCGAGGCTCTTGTCTCTGATTGGCTACGCGAGACTCTCGAAACTGACAGTCCAGTACCATTCAAATTAGCTCAAGAATTTTCGTGTTCATTGCCCCATGTCATACAGTTTCTCACATCATATAAGCATAGTTGACTCTAATTTCCGAATCGTATAAGATATAGTCACCAAATTTGCAACATATGCATCACCCCCGACAACGATAATTATCACAGGGTCATTTATGCCCTATGCGAACTTATAAGCATAGTTGACCGTAATGTCCAACCCGTTTAAGATACAGTCGCCAAATTCATAACATAGACATCATCCACGACAACGAAAATAATCACAGAGTTATTTATGCCCTATGCGTACTTATAAGCATAGTTGGACATAATTTCCGACCTGTTTTAGATACAGCTATCAAATTCGTAACATATGTATCACCCTCGACAGCTAAAATGACAGCATGGTCATTTATGACCTATGCTAAGCATAGTTGAACGTGATTTCCGAACCGTTTAAGATACATCTACCAAATTCGTAAAATAGACATCACCCACAACAACGAAAATGACCGCAGGGTGAAATATGCTCTTCCCTAAGCATATGTATAGACATAGTTGGTCGTAATTTTTCGAACTATTCAGGATACAGACAACACATTTAAAACATAGACATCACCCCCGTCAACGAAAAAGGTCGCTAGTGTCACGTATGTCTTCAGCAAACTTATAAAAAAACTCCGATGGAGCTACAGTCCATAATAGTTATATCGATGTTTATATCATACCAAGAAGTTTAGAAAAAAGCTAGAATGCACGTCGACATGAGAAAGAACGAATGATCGCAGCTACCAACCACAAAAAAAAGAATACAATACAATTACGATATGCATTATATGACTTGTAAAGGAGGCTTTCCTTTGCTTGTCATCAAACAACATACATTTAAACCATTAGTTGCGCAAGAGAGACATCACCGCTACACGATGATGCAAGTAGATATAAAAAAAACAAAATGTAAAGGGAAAATAGTTATAAGCACTTACTAACCAGTACAATTACCTATTACACAGACGTCGAGTACTGTACGCAGTTTGTTAAACGATGTTATACAATACCAGACTATCCTGACCAGTACAACAGAATATCAAATCAACTGAAACGAAACCCTCGCATCTAGTGAACGACCGACAGTCACAACACTAGCAGAGGAACACATACGACCCGACCGNAAAAGTTCGTGAAGAATGCGCTTTGTTTGAAACACCTATCTTGAAAGTTAACGCACTGAGGCGGAATTTCCTTAAAATGGTATTTCCTATTTACATTTCGCAGCTGGCAGGCAGTAGGCAGGGCCCTTAAGGCCTGAGAGACTTTGGACAGGCGTGGCATCTGAATCATCTGCGGGCGTGGCGTGGCCGCAGCCAAAGCACTGCGCTTGTGAAAACACCAACTACCCTAAGTCTCTTTAATATGCAGAAACACTCGAGTACCATGGGTTAGTTTATGTTGGATTGAATTAAACTACAGAAACACGTATTAGCCTACTAACCTAGGTCAGTTTAGGTGCTCCTGTTAGGTTGGTATAATCTGTCGAAAAATGACTGTTGCAAACGCGCATGCACGCTAATGAAGGCCGTCCAAAACACACGCGCAGTAATATCAACTACTGCGGACCACTGACTATTGTAAGATGGCAAGATATGGAGATCTTGGGTTTCAATCATGGGNCAACTACTGCGGACCACTGACTATTGTAAGATGGCAAGATATGGAGATCTTGGGTTTCAATCATGGGTAAGCCCAGGATGTCTTTTGGACGTAATGTTATACTAGCTTTGTTTGAATATGCGCCTTTCCTCCTGGCATAACGAGGAGCGNGGACGTAATGTTATACTAGCTTTGTTTGAATATGCGCCTTTCCTCCTGGCATAACGAGGAGTGTTTCTTTTTATGCGCAAGGCAGTTAACTGACTAGCAGTCTTTCCATAAACAGCGAGCAACAGTGAGACCACTTGAGGCACAGAGTCAATAATTGAATTATAGCTCAAGTTTGCACATAGGATGTTGATGTCTAGCATGTGCGTAATCATTTTCGCGAGAAATAGATGGCTCTTTATGTTATGCAAAAAGCTGTGCTCTGGCGGTCTCTCGATCAGTAAAACATAACAAAAAAAAATCAGAACTGCGAGTTCTTGGGAAAAGTCTATAAATCCAAGATGGCTAAGTCTTCAGAGCCGATGGTGGTGAAGTGGGGTGTAAGTGGAGCAGCGACGGGAAACAACCCGTGAAAACACACGGGTCAACAGCAACGTCCGCCACGATTCCCACTAACGTAAGTCCGGGTTTTGCCCCACCACCGGGATTCGACCCCGATTCACCGTAATGGGAAACGGGTGTTCTGACCACAAAACCACGGTGGCCTTCTTTGGTATAGGTTGTTTACGGTAAAGGGAACATTTTCAATATCAACCTTTGAAAAAAAAATTATTTCCCATAACTAGACATATACTACAGTACACATTGGCGTGCAGTCCCCTAGTTAAGTTGGCAGAAAATTATTAAATAAAAATAGTTCTCAGAGTCGGCGTGATATTGCCACTGTAATGTTTAAATGTATGGCCACTGAAATTAGGGTTCTTGTTTTATACAAATGTAATTATGTATTTGAACATTTGTATCACATTTTAAATTCCTAACAGTTCGATACTCTTATTTGACTTGCGCATGAGTAAAGTGAGCAGGCTAATAGCATTGTAAAATTTACATGTGGCGAAATTATACGAAATAGGCAAAGAAGTAGATCCTAAACAGGACTTTCACAATTGTTCAGTTTACCTTGAACAGCCTATAGAAAGGCAGACGCACACATGACTACGTTTATTTTCGTTGTTTTCGTTTTATACTGGTTTGTTTAACTGTTTTTAGCTTACTTTCCAAAGTAAAGAGAGGCTTATGAGATCACTTTCCTGTCTGTGTGTATTTGTGATTAGGGGTGTGTGTGTGACTGTACGTGTGTACCTCCCCACATCCCCAAAAAAAATAACTTTTGAACGAGAACAGAATTTCACCAAACTTGGTCTACTTATAGTACTTAGTAAGGACATCTGACTTTTACAGTTTTCTACCACATAAAGAGCTTACTTTCAAAATGACGGTAATTTTAAAATTAAGGGCGATGTCATATCTCGGGATCCCACTCAACCGATTTAAATTATAGTTTGTATTTTGGCAGTGCATATGTAAGCATTGGATTTAGATATGGATACTGTTAAACCACATTTTTAGACAATAGCATCATATGAAAAAATAACGCCTTTACATTATATCTCAAAAACTACTCAACCAATTTTCGCCAAATTTATAAAGTAAGTAATGCAATTGTCATGTAAATGTATGCCATTTAAATATACGTATTAGTCACTGGTGTATCTGGTGTATCTACCATATCAGCAGTTAGAAATAGTTGTTTCAGAAACACGGCGTCGGCGTGAGGAGCGAGGAGCAGATTTTCAAAATTTTTCAAAATTTTCGTTTTTCAATTTTTCCCCTTTTTCCTCTTTTTTCCCTCAAAATTTCCCTTTTCTTTCAAAAACTGCCAAATTTTCCAGAATTTACCTCAACATTTCCCGAATTTTCCTCAAAATTTTCCAAAATTTTCCAAAATTTTGGAAAAATGCACAATCCAGATGGTTTGCTCAATGAGGCTGAAGCCAGCTGAAAATTGTGCAATGTCAGCCGGAATGTGCAAGCAGGTACACGAGGCTCTTGTATCTTATTGACTATGCGAGGCTCTTGTCTCTGATTGGCTACGCGAGACTCTCGAAACTGACAGTCCAGTACCATTCAAATTAGCTCAAGAATTTTCGTGTTCATTGCCCCATGTCATACAGTTTCTCACATCATATAAGCATAGTTGACTCTAATTTCCGAATCGTATAAGATATAGTCACCAAATTTGCAACATATGCATCACCCCCGACAACGATAATTATCACAGGGTCATTTATGCCCTATGCGAACTTATAAGCATAGTTGACCGTAATGTCCAACCCGTTTAAGATACAGTCGCCAAATTCATAACATAGACATCATCCACGACAACGAAAATAATCACAGAGTTATTTATGCCCTATGCGTACTTATAAGCATAGTTGGACATAATTTCCGACCTGTTTTAGATACAGCTATCAAATTCGTAACATATGTATCACCCTCGACAGCTAAAATGACAGCATGGTCATTTATGACCTATGCTAAGCATAGTTGAACGTGATTTCCGAACCGTTTAAGATACATCTACCAAATTCGTAAAATAGACATCACCCACAACAACGAAAATGACCGCAGGGTGAAATATGCTCTTCCCTAAGCATATGTATAGACATAGTTGGTCGTAATTTTTCGAACTATTCAAGATACAGACAACACATTTAAAACATAGACATCACCCCCGTCAACGAAAAAGGTCGCTAGTGTCACGTATGTCTTCAGCAAACTTATAAAAAAACTCCGATGGAGCTACAGTCCATAATAGTTATATCGATGTTTATATCATACCAAGAAGTTTAGAAAAAAGCTAGAATGCACGTCGACATGAGAAAGAACGAATGATCGCAGCTACCAACCACAAAAAAAAGAATACAATACAATTACGATATGCATTATATGACTTGTAAAGGAGACTTTCCTTTGCTTGTCACCAAACAACATACATTTAAACCATTAGTTGCGCAAGAGAGACACCACCGCTACAAAATGATGCAAATAGATATAAAAAAACATGATGTAAAGGGAAAATAGTTATAAGCACTTACTAACCAGCACAATTACGTATTACACAGACGTCGAGCACTGTGCGCAGTTTGTTAAACGATGTTATACAATACCAGACCGTCCTGACCAGTACAACAGAATATAAAATCGACTGAAACGAAACCCTCGCATCTAGTGAACGACCGACAGTCACAACACTAGCAGAGGAACACATACGACCNCTGAAACGAAACCCTCGCATCTAGTGAACGACCGACAGTCACAACACTAGCAGAGGAACACATACGACCCGACCGGCTTCGAGCAATCAAGTAACATCATGAGAATGTCTAGGACCTTCTGCAGTAAGCCGACGGCCAGCTCGAACAACGTGCATGTCTCGACAAGTGAAGGGGAGATGACACAGAATACAAGCCAAGAGAAAGTCACATCAGACTCTAGTGTCTCACACCAGCCGAGTCTCACACATTATACATTCCTTTACCAGAGAAATACAGTTATACCCTACAAACTATCAATGTATCTTGTTCTAAATACTATATNAATATATATCATTTATATGAATATATATGCAGAACTGTAAGCACATACGAAACAACAAGCATTTAACCCATAAGTCGCGCAAGAGAGTGAGAGACAACACAGCGACGCACTGAGACAAACAGATTATATATATACATATAAGTAAATTTTTATTCGCATTTGCCGGAAAATACATGTGTGTGTGTGTATGTGTGTGAGTATCATGTACTGGATGTTTTGATAGGCGAAGAAATTTCCGCTGTGAAGTGTGGGACATTGTGTAAATGATAGAACGTTGTTATAGTGGTCAGATAATTTTATTAGATATTATGACAAACAGAAAGATTAAATCACTTGCAACACTCAGATACCGAGCAAGCATACCTGCCTAAAGAATTCCTTCTCACAAATGGACAACACGAAATAAAATCCGTCTTCAAACCCCTACCTGTATATCTGCAGCAGGAGGAAGAGATTCTTAGCTGTCGCCCATGCCTAGGTTGTTTTCAAGGTAGCATGCTGATGCAAACAGATATAAAAATTATTAATGTAAATAGTTATAACCTTTTAACAACCTNTAGCATGCTGATGCAAACAGATATAAAAATTATTAATGTAAATAGTTATAACCTTTTAACAACCTTTGTATATTGTACGAGCATTGTGTGCTATACCTCACGTTAGTAGAAAAAACTTTTACGAAGCTGAGAAGCACAGGTACTATCAGGTCAACACTACTACGCATTAATGAAAACAGATGTAAAAAAAAAATGTAAGGGAAAACTATAGTTGCAAACACTTGACAACCATCGCAATTAGATATTACATAAGCGCCAGCTCATGTACCCTGACAGCACTGGAGATAGAGCATCATCCTTGAAATTAAGATATCGTAGGTTCAAACCCGAGAGAGAGTCCGATCAGTTCACAGGTAAAAAATACAACATGATATGTAATTAAAAAAACGTCTAAATTATATATAAACATATTTATTATATATATATTTAAGTATCAATGTCGTCATGCAATAATCACAATGAAATATATATCCAACATAATATTTTCATACATGACTGTACTCAATGTATGTTCATCTCAAATACTGACAGCCTGTCGTTCATTAATAAGTATGTAACAAGCAGGTCNATGACTGTACTCAATGTATGTTCATCTCAAATACTGACAGCCTGTCGTTCATTAATAAGTATGTAACAAGCAGGTTACGCCGTGACAACCCGAGGCGGACAACACGAACCATCATGTCGTGATAATCTTATAAAAGCAGATCGTTAAGATTACATGCATCTACAATGGTAGTGTACATTGTTACAATATAAAGATGGAATAATTAGTTGAAGACTTGCCATCTGTGACCGCAACGTTAACAGCAAGGGACTCTGAAGATTTGTTCCTTACATCACGACAACAGAAAAGTAGTCATTGCATGTTAGCCTGCAGTGATAGTCTGAATAGGCATAGCAAGAAGTGTAAAGACAATGTTTGCTGTTCAACAGGAAGTGATTTGGAAATATTGTAGCAAGACATTCGCCTGCAACCTACCAGCCATTTATAAACATACATAGCAGTAGATACATATCTTAGTCGATAAGAATTTAAAAATTAAAATTAACGTAATTTTATTTTTTATATATGTATTCAAATTCTTAACCAAATCGTGTTCATATGTACATAATATATTATACAAGAAAGTTATTAGCTCTATGTTCATCAATAATAAAATGTATCTCTTCGCTGACAAAAAGATATCTAATTCTCTGCAATGGAACCAGCACCCATAACCTATCAACCATGTCATTGAGGTCTTCAGAAAATAAGTAGCTAGGCTTCACAGCACTCTTCGCAGAAGGTTAGCGATACATGTATGCATCTATGTTCTTCTGTGATGAGTAGGTTGTTAGATACCTCTGGGCCAGAGTACTAAGTTCGAATCTGCGTTTATTCTGTCCCAACTTCAAGTAGCTCTTATGTTAAGCAACATGTTTATGCTTTTGCTTTACAGATATTGACACTTAATCATCATCAGTAGAATATGTATAAAACATATCGTTAGCAATGAACTATATACACGGAGGAGACAAAAAAACTGGTACACCTGCCTAATATCGTGTAAGGCCCCCGCGAGCACGCAGAAGTGCCGCAAGACGACATGGTATGAACTCGACTAATGTCTGAAGGTATGCAGGAGGCAATTCACGGCATGAATTCTGCAGGGCAGTCGACAAATCCATAGGAGTGCGAAGAAGTGGAGATCTCTTCTGAACAGCACTTTACAATGCATCCCAGGTATGCTCAATAATGTTCAAGTCTGGTGATTTAGGTGGCCAATAGAAGTGTCTAAAGTCAGAAGAGTGTTCCTGGAGCCACTCGGTAGCAACTCTCNATGACTGTACTCAATGTATGTTCATCTCAAATACTGACAGCCTGTCGTTCATTAATAAGTATGTAACAAGCAGGTCACGCCGTGACAACCCGAGGCGGACAACACGAACCATCATGTCGTGATAATCTTATAAAAGCAGATCGTTAAGATTACATACATCTACAATGGTAGCGTACATTGTTACAATATAAAGATGGAATAATTAGTTGAAGACTTACCATCTGTGACCGCATCGTTAACAGCAAGGGACTCTGAAGATTTGTTACTTACATCACGACAACAGAAAAGTAGTCATTGCATGTTAGCCTGCAGTGAGAGTCTGAATAGACATAGCAAGAAGTGTAAAGACAATGTTTGCTGTTCAACAGGAAGTGATTTGGAAATATTGTAGCAAGACATTCGCCTGCAACCTACCAGCCATTTATAAACATACATAGCGGTAGATACATATCTTAGTCGATAAGAATTTAAAAATTAAAATTAACGTAATTTTATTTTTTATATATGTATTCAAATTCTTAACCAAATCGTGTTCATATGTACATAATATATATTATACAAGAAAGTGATTAGCTCTATGTTCATCAATAATCAAATTTATCTCTTCGCTGACAAAAATATGTTTAATTCTCTGCAATGGAACCAGCACCCATAACCTATCAACCATGTCATTGAGGTCTTCAGAAAATAAGTAGCTAGGCTTCACAGCACTCTTCGCAGAAGGTTAGCGATACATGTATGCATCTATGTTCTTCTGTGATGAGTAGGTTGTTAGATACCTCTGGGCCAGAGTACTAAGTTCGAATCTGCGTTTATTCTGTCCCAACTTCAAGTAGCTCTTATGTTAAGCAACATGTTTATGCTTTTGCTTTACAGATATTGACACTTAATCATCATCAGTAGAATATGTATAAAACATATCGTTAGCAATGAACTATATACATGGAGGAGACAAAAAAACTGGTACACCTGCCTAATATCGTGTAAGGCCCCCGCGAGCACGCAGAAGTGCCGCAAGACGACATGGTATGAACTCGACTAATGTCTGAAGGTATGCAGGAAGCTATTCACACCATGAATTCTGCAGGGCAGTCGACAAATCCATAGGAGTGCGTGGCGGAAGAGATCTCTTCTGAACAGCACTTTACAATGCATCCCAGGTATGCTCAATAATGTTCAAGTCTGGTGATTTAGGTGGCCAATAGAAGTGTCTAAAGTAGGAAGAGTGTTCCTGGAGCCACTCGGTAGCAACTCTCGACGTGTGGGGTGTCACATTGTCCTGCTGGGATTGTCCACGTCCGTCGGAATGCATAATGGACATGAATGGGTGCAGGTGATCGGACAGGATGCTTATGTATCTTTCACCTGTTAGAGTCGTATCTAGGCTTATCAGGGGTCCCATTTCACGCCAACTGTACACGCCCCAAACCATGACAGAGCCTCCGCCAGCTTGAACAGTCCCCTGTTGACATGTAGGGTCCATGGATTCATGAGGATGTCTCCATACCTGTAAACGTCCATCCGCCCGATACAATTGGAAACGAGACTTGTCAGACCAGGCAACGTGTTTCCAGTCATCAACAGTCCAATGGCGGTGTTGGCGGGCCCAGGCGAGGCGTAAAGCTTTGTGTCGTGCAGTCAACAACGGTACACGAGTGGGCCTTCGGCTCCGAAAGCCCATATCAATGATGGTCCGTTGAATAGTTCGCACGCTGGCACTTGTTGATGCCCCAGCATTGAAATCTGCGCCAATTTGAGAAAGGGTTGCACGTCTGTCACGTTTAATGATTCTCGTCAGTTGTCGTTTGTCCCGTTCGTTTATGATCTTTTTCCGGCCACACCGATGTCGAAGATGTGATATTTTACCAGATTTCCGATATTCACGGTACACTCGTGAAATGGTCGTACACGAAAATCCAAATTGTATCGCTACCTCGGAGATGCCANTGTTTTGTGTCGTGCAGTCAACAACGGTACACGAGTTGACCTTCGGCTCCGAAAGCCCATATCAATGATGGTACGTTTAATAGTTCGCATGCTGGCACTTGTTGATGCCCCAGCATTGAAATCTGCGCCAATTTGAGAAAGGGTTGCACGTCTGTCACGTTTAATGATTCTCGTCAGTCGTCGTTTGTCCCGTTCGTTCACGATNNNGGTACACTCGTGAAATGGTCGTACACGAAAATCCAAATTGTATCGCTACCTCGGAGATGCCATGTCCCATCTCTCGTGCACCTACTATAACACCACGTTCAAACTCACTTAAATCTTGATAACCTGCCATTGTAACAGCAGTAACCGATCTAGCAACTTTNTATGATCTTTTTCCGGCCGCACCGATGTCGAAGATGTGATATTTTACCGGATTTCCGATATTCATGGTACACTCGTGAAATGGTCGTACACGAAAATCCAAATTGTATCGCTACCTCGGAGATGCTATGTCCCATCTCTCGTGCGCCGACTATAACACCACGTTCAAACTCACTTAAATCTTGATAACCTGCCATTGTAGCAGCAGTAACCGATCTAGCAACTTTGCCAGATGCTTGTCGTCTTATATAGGCGCTGCCTACCGCATCGCGTTACTCTGATTGGTTCCATACCTCTGTTATTTGCATACGCACGCCTATACCAGTTTTTTTTTGCTCTCCAGTGTATATTACACATACATGACCCTTACGAGAGGAATTCAGTTATACAGAACAAGGTAACAATTCATTGCATTCATCAAGCAGTAAATATTAGAATGACTCTTTAAAAATATCGCTTCGTATAAACTGTCGTTTGTAGTGGATATCGTCCCTACTCACTTTTAGGTCTATAAAAGCAGTTTGGACCGACACTACACATCGCTCAGAACATCTTTCTCTCGTTGAGAGGTCATAGTGAAAAATTTTCGAGATGATGTTCAAGTAGCTAGAAAATCTTATAGTCTATCATAACATATGGAAAGATTAAATCACTTACAGCAACTGCAAAGATACCGAGCTCGCATACCTACTTAAAGAATTCCTTCTCGCATATAAACGACATTAAATAAAAACCGTCAACAAACACCTATCTGTCTAACTGCAACAGGACGAAGAGATTCTCGACTGTTCTCCCACGCCTACAATGTTTTCCAGATAGTGCTACCGTTACAAAAACACCACATCCCAGGAGCTGGTTTAAGACACATCGGNACAATGTTTTCCAGATAGTGCTACCGTTACAAAAACACCACATCCCAGGAGCTGGTTTAAGACACATCGGGAGCGAGCAGCAGAAAAAGAAAAACAAGGCACCATCAACACTGAAAGATGAACGAGTGTAATGAAGTTGAGAGGTTGCATTGGCAATTTCGCAGGCTAGACAGCGATCGAGCTGTTAAGGTAATTTGCATGGTGTGCGAACACTATACAAGCGAACGTAACGTAAAATGAACGTCATTCCGTTGTCGAGCGTGGTGGTGGAAAGCAGACTTTTACTACCACATTCATCTACTTCTACTACTGCAATATGAAGACGGAATCAATGGTTGAAGACTTGCCATCTGTAAAACCGTCGATATCGTCAACAGGAAGGTGACCTGAAGAGCTGCTACAGACATTACAACGCCATCGTAACTACTACGATCGTGTACACTGCTACAATATGAAGAAGGGACCAATGGTTGAAGACTTACCAACTGTAACATGGTCAACAGCAAGGCACCCTGAAGATTTGATGCAATCATTACGATATCTATGCGACTATTGCGAAAATACTTTTAGTAAAATNCAGCAAGGCACCCTGAAGATTTGATGCAATCATTACGATATCTATGCGACTATTGCGAAAATACTTTTAGTAAAAGTTGTAATGTACACCGACATGAAAGTGCACATTGCATGTTCAGCCCAGCATAGAAAGGGTTCCACTGTGATAACTGTGACGATGTGTTTACCCACAGTGATAATCTGTATAGTCATAACAAGAAGTGCAAAGGCCATGTTTGCAGTTCATCGGGAAGCGAGTGTATGTATTGAGGCAAGATATTCCGGAATCGTACCACTACCAAAGATCATGAAGATAGTAACTGCAAATTTGCCCCCATCTACAAGACCTATCAATGCGTCAACTGCTGTGCGGTATATGCGAATAAGAGTGGCTTGAATGCTCACAGCAGGAATTGTTTTTCAAAAACGCTTACCATAAATGTATCGCTTGAATGAAGAATATGTTGAGCATGTAAAGGTGAAAATATATAAATTATTTCTGTGTTATTCGTTTATCTTAACCCACACTAATATTAAGTTCACCACCATCACTAGAGAGAAAAAAAAAAACATATTTCGTCTAAGTCTGAAAGAGAATTATTAGTTTTTGTATAGTGTCAAGTCTCGAACTATCATGAAATCACTCGGAGAAAATCCGACTCACTCGCAACAGTAGAAACCATGTCAACATGCAACCATGACCATAACATTGAATGATGTTAAACGACCTTGACCTGACTTTGGATGACCTTGACCTTTGACCACCGTCTCGACCTTGGATGTCATCATGTGACCTTGACCTTGACCTTTAACCAAAATCTCGAAAAAATGTATAGCTTAAAACAAACAAAAACTCGTTTTTTTTAGTAAATTTTTAAAAAAATCGCAGAAAAAATCGTAAGACCTTCGTAGCTTCGACGATGACCAAGCGATTCGTCATCGTCGAAGCTGAAGACGGAAGCATGCTCCCCGTCTTCAGCCGCGAAGACTTGGTGGTGTCCACTGCCATTCGGGTCTGCCAGCCTTCACATTGTTGCAATGTTGAAAGGTGGAGTGCGGTGGTGCGCTGCACAGGCATTCTTATATACACATTAGTGTATGGAGCAAGTACTCAGTTATGTGTCAGGTTCAGACTTGTGAATCAGAGAAGGTACGACACATTATCCATGCTCCCAAAATTAACTCGCCCATGGACAATACAACTGTCGCAGTTACATGGCAACAGCGAGTACATGTTGTTTGTTTGAGTTTTCAAGAGACCCACACTTTTATATGAACAGAATATACTTTCACTAACACAGATATATTCTATATTATGTTAGTGAAAGAGTATAAACATCTCAAAGCACTTGCTCACATGAACAGTGTTTAAACTTCCAATCCTACCCACACTTCTGCAATAATGCTGTTGGCAGAAAAATAAATCGAATGTTGCAACAGGGAGAATGCTGCATGAGTGTTCTATGCCATTTTCTTTCTACAGCATGATCTAAGTAGCCTTGGGTAACTGTTCGTCACTGGATGGCTGGCAAGTACATCTAAATTACTTCACTCAAGCAGATTGTTCATTAAGCAACCTTATTAACTTCAGTGATGACATTAAAGAAATGCTGCAACTACCCAAATAGTATCTAATTTTGTAACAAGCTTGCCACGTGACATGATTTTTTTTCTCGGACAGATTCAGCAGTTCTGGTGGCATGGCAGGTGACTTTTGAATTCCGGCAGTTGGCAGGCGATGAGTAAAGTTTATTCTCTCAACAGACAGAGAGATTCTGGCTGAGTCAGATCTAAAACAACCAGAAGTGGTTTCAGGAGACCACACAAAACCCTCGCATTGACACAAAACTGTTCTGTGAATGTTTTAAATATAAAATATAAAATCACAACTGTTTAAAATATTGGTTATATTTTACTAATGTAAAATTGTTTCCTTTTTAGGATGAGACAGAGCCCTCTCCTATGCAACGAATTGAAAGACTAAACCTACACCTGCACTATGGGCAAATTACTCCCTACCCCCTCCCCTACCAAAAAAAAAACAAATAGTATAGTTATCCTGTATACAACGGGATTTAATTTACAAGGTAAGTACTAGGTCTTTGGTCTAAAGGTAATAAAAGTTATGCTTAGCAAAAAATATTTTACAAAAAATAATCGACCACTACAAACTAAATATATCCAAATTGTTCTTATTTTCAGCAGTTTATAAATACTGTGGAAATATTTCATAACATGATAAAGAAAATTTCTTCAAGTAACTCATGTTATTTTTTCAGAATGAATGATGTCATTATGCTAAGAGAGTTAGTTTTTATTATTGTGTACATCCCCAGTGCACTAAAATTGTGATTCTGACATGCCATTATGCAAAAAATATTCCGTCTAAATTTTTATGTAATGAAATAATACTTGTAAGTAATGTCTACAAGTTGAACCAAATTTTATATAAATATAAAATAATGAATTTTTTTTAGTGACCATTATATTTAACATTTATGCACTACACTCTTCAGTGCTGGTAGTCACAATATTTCTTGTAGATACGGTGGATATCGAAACACCTCGAGAACAACAGTAAATGCCAAGCATGCTTGTAATATAATTTTTAAAACATGAGTATGATGTGAGGTCGGGGGTGTAGAATGGTAGAGATGTCGTAAATGCTGTTACTCATGCAAAGTTATGGCGGGACACACTCATCAGAGACATATTGTTGATTCCTTACCGGCTGCTCTGCTGTTGTGGGTCGTGGCCGAATCACCCAAGTGGCCCAGCTGTTCTCCCGGTCCTCTAAATCCCAATTGAAAATATATTAATTATGGTGCGATAGGCATATAGCCGTGGGCAGTCGTGGTCGGCCCAGTACTGCAGCGGGTACCCATTGTGGGGTGGACAGTTATGCTGGTATGAAATTAGCTAAATGTGGTGTTGTAAGGCCACTCCGCCGCCAATTAAACACCAATGAAAGTACATATTACACTGAATATAAACTTAAAAATCGTGGATTGGCTGGTTATTGGGCCCAGCTCCCTAAATGCCTTTAACAGACGAGGCCTGCAATCAAAAGGCTTGGCTTGGGACTTAAGCCATTTATTTATGTTCTGGCACAATATACAAACCATAATTGACTATGCTTGCATCGTTAAGCGGACCCTACACACTAAGCTCGTCTGGGGCTAACACGGGAAACTGATCTTGAGCTCTCTGGATTAAAAATGCGCGCAGATAAACTCCTGAGACCTTGAGTCAGTCTACAAGAGGTGGAGAGTCACTCCTCCCGGGCAATGAATTACGATAAATTACAACGTTCCAAGTAAGAAAAGTGAAAACTGTTGTTCTTGATGGTAGACAAACAGAAGTTGTTGAAGTGCCCAGGAGTCGCGGACCGCGCTGCCTACTCCAATGAATGCCCGCTTCAAACATAAAGAAATAACATAGAACTGGATTGACCCCAGTCAGCTGATACCTGTGGGAGCTGAACTTAGGTTGGCACGGGCGAAGCCCATGCCCCAAGTAGGAAGCCGTTGCACTTCACTGTTGGTATGGTTTGAAATTATGTTAAAACGCATTTTACACATGTGGTGTACACTTGGGGTAAATTGTTAATAATTTAGACTCTGCTCTTTGGGGTCACTAACACTCGAGGCACTGTATGTTGAGTAATGGCATTGGTTGTTCGTACGAGCCCTGATCAGGTGCGCTATGAAGACTGGTGTCGCCTTCACGCATGCTACACCCTGATGGTGCAGCGCTGAGTGTGAGCACATGTGCTGGTCGGTTTGGATCTGAACCACGAGACTGTCCTGATATCGCCCACGTAGTCGGATCAAAGTGGGGCCGTCAGCTGACTCGCGCAGTGTTGGTCGAAGCAGGTGCTTTCCCAAACACCATCGAGATAATGTTGCTGATGCCCACACCCGATGTTCTTGTCGTCGGAACGGTGCTTGGCCGGGGCTGCTGTTGTACTGCGGGGCAGCGTAAGGTCATGGAGAACCGTGAGTTTGGGCTCATTTCAAATCAAGCAAAATTTAAAATTTAAAAAGAAACTCTGAACTCTAAAACCTATTCTTCCTGATCTTAAAATTCTACAAAGTCCCCAGTATTTTCGCGAATTGGCTTTCAAAGCCCGTGTAACACAATCAGATTTTCTGTTTCAAATACAGTACAATTGACAATAAAATTTAATTGTGAAGTACGACCATCATATTTTTCTGTTCAACAAATTGCGCCAAATTTTATTGAATGTATTTGAAAATGTGACACATTGTCATTTTTTTTTACTAGTAGGATTTAGTCTAAATTTTAATTTAAAAAATATTTTCAAAGTGAAACACTGCTGTTGTGTTTCCATGTGCAGTCCGCTCTAAGAAGAAATTTAATCAATGTCGTCATTTATTTTCACTTCTTTAATAAATTACATTTTTTTTATTTATCTGAGATATTTCCTGCACAATGAAATTTAATGCCTCTGAGTTCATAATAATAGTGTGAAATAATAATTAAAAATAACATTAATTTCCAATAAGATTTTATGTAAATTAATTATCTTCATAGCCTTATTCCATTTCCAGTAATAACCTCTCCTTATTTTCGTGATGTCGGAAATTACCATTTTTGTTATGCATGATTCTGATTGCCTGAAAACATCAAGAATCAAATAAATGCTATCTCCGTGCTGTCCAATTTTGAGGAAACCTAGAGCAATCCAACTTGTCTAAACAAATATGGTAATTATAGCTATGTTTTGAGGATGTCAGAACCATCCAATAAATTTTACCAACTTTATTTTAAGCAATTTGATGGAAACATTTGACAGTGTAACAGGACCTTAAGTAACCATTGGCATAGGAGAGTTGTGTGGATTGGATTTGTCACAGTCATGCTTCTCTGTGATCACCCATATAGCACACTATGTTGTATATCTATTTGAGAAATGTGACTCTAATTTTGCAATGTTTTTGCAATATTACAGAAATACCCTCCTTAAACATTTGTGCTGTGTGGGCAGCCAGGATTGGAATGGATGAAATGTCTAGACGACCAAAGTTTATAGCTATATTGTTTCATAAGATTGTCACTGGTACCTGTCCAAAAGGTTTATCAGCGGAGTCGGCCACAGAAAAAGCAAAGAAGGTATATTTGGTCACAGTACACGAAGAAATCTGGAAGGCCAAATATGTGGACAATTTGACGACACTGTACATTGATCATGCATATGACCGACTGGTCTAGTGGAAACAGCAGTTAGTAGTTACCAAAAACTAGTGTTGTTATTTTGGTGATAGTCACTAACAGAATTGGCTCCATCATCGCTCGCTTCATTGAGAAAAGCACACATGGATCTAGACGCACGGAGGGTTGAAGTGGTCCAGACCCTCAATAACGTAACAAGAATCACTATGGCCCTCAGGGACCCTAGAATCAAAATTTACTGGAGTTCTTTGTTTATTGTAACTTTCGTATCATCTCTTAAAATATCAGTTGTGTTCCGTTTATATGATAACTTCTAGTTTAATATCAAAGTTATTTTTAAACATGTATTAAAAAGAAACTGCGGGCCCATATACTTGATAATTTTTCTATATCTTATCTTTAAAAAACTATATGTTTGTAAATAAATTGTTCTTTAATGCCTTCAGATTACTGCCTTAGTCTTTACATAAAAATTATCCTAATATCTGGTCAAAACCACGAGATAAATTGAATACAATATGGATCCACTCACAAAATTCTGAAAAAGTACATAATTTTAATCCAATACACTGTGAAGGGGAGGAGCCTACCCAGGTATATAATAGAATGACATATGTGTGCTTTAAAGGGTACATAAAGTAGAAAATTAAGTATCTAAAATTTGTGTTTTCGAGAAAAGGTCTGGCATCTAGCGACATAAATATATACTTGTATTGAGTGTATAAATGCCTTTGCTGATATTTTACATGCAGTAAAATGAAATGTAAAGTTTATGAAAAAAGACGGTTTCTAGCTGACTTCATGAAAACTGTTTTCCTATAAATTAAGTAACTTATTCGAATAAATACAATTTAGTTCCGCTCCGTAAAATCAAGCAAATACCTTCGAAATTATATGTACAAAGGCAGGATATGGGGCGTCGTACACAAATTTCCGAGAGAAAGGATGTACATATGCTGGTAAAACCTACTTACATGCTCCTTGGGTAAAACGATAGTGTGAAGGATTATGAAAAACAAGGAAATTATAGAGTAAATAAATATAATAATAAAACAAAATTTCAATTTTATTGAACAAACAAAATGCTTTAAAAAAATCTTAATAGTAAATGGGTAGAAAAAATGGCAAATATTCCTTCGCCTACTATCACAGCTGACTAAAAAGTGATTCATCAACATTTCTTCCTTTAAGTGGGGAGAAAAGCCTTATACAGGCATGCATTACATAATACCCATTCCTAATTATTACATATACTTCAACATAATATGTAAGCTGTAAGCCTAAAAATGGAGTTCTCAGATAATTTTGCCATTTCCTAAAAATATGCTATTCTTTACAGTTACCGAACTGTTCATGCAGCTGTCAACAAAACATGCCGCGTTTTTTTTTTTTTTTTTTTANGACCAGAAATGTTCGAAAATTACTGTTTCGGTCGAGTCCGGTTAAACCGATTGATGCACCAGTTAAAATGGCCTGAAAATTTGGTGAATTTGGTGAATATACACTAAAACATCAACCGATCAATTTTCGAATGCTTTCTTTGAAAAAGTGAAGTTAACACACCCTCAACTTGTGGGGCGCAAAGAAATAAAACTTCAAAACAAATTTTTTTTAAGTATTCTAACTGAAAGACAAATCAATAAAAGGTGATAGTATTGTCTTTTTCTACAATAAACTATGCTGTCTGATTTTTTAAATTTGTTTTTCAATATGATGACTTTAAACATCATTTCAAGTTTTGTTACTTTTCACCCCACTGTTGCTAATCACCCTATTTTACGGCATTTCGATGTATACAAAAGTATTTCGAACTTCGAGTTTTACAAATGGGCGGTTTAAACTATATAATTTGTGTGTAATGGCATTAATATGTGCCTGGAAGCAGAAGAAAATGCCGCTAAAAATTAACATGATGTTCGAAAAATGCCTCAACCAGTATACACCGGTGTATAAACCACTAGTGGATTCATCGATGAATTCTCGAAAATGCAGCAGAGTTTTAAAAATATACTTTGATGGATACTGACGTTACTATACTCGGTGCAGAGCTTTATTAGTTTCATTTAAACTTTGATAAACAATGTCGCACTCCATTAAATGTTATATTTAAAAAAATTTCTAAATATTCAACAAATAAACACATCAAATCCTCGACTTGAACCATTAGTTCATGCAATTCCACTACAGCCTCAAATATTCATGTTCCTTTGGAAAAATATGTATGCAAACAAACACAATATTCACGTTTTACTGGAACATTAGTGTAACGATATTTCGTTATATATTCCATAACGGTCATTTTCGTCGATATGGTGCTGCGCTCTGGAGGCATTGAAATCGCGCATAAGCTGTTGGACACACTCTTAATATGGAATCTCGTTCTCGAAAACTCTTCACAGTTCCTATATTATATGAGTAGGTAACAGAAAATATAATAATTTAACAACTACAAATGACTGAATAAAATAAATCATGTTTATACTTAACGCGGAAAGCAAAAAACGAATGCTGTGTACTAGATCACGTACACTGGGTATTATCAACAGTTCTTGCATAATTCATGACTTATCGGATGTTACAGGTGATGGCACACCTGTTGATAATTAGTTTGTAATCTGCCTCTTGAGGGGCAGGACGGTGTTCGGTAAATGATAGCTCTTTGTTTTTCACGTGGTTCTATATTATTTTTAACGTTAACTTGACGCTGCTGTGCGGACCGTAGGTTACATTCTTGGTTATAATCGTGTTTATTTTTCGTCTTTGACATGTTAACAATTGCAGCTGCTGCGACACAGATTACGTAAACAAAAAACGAAAAAAGTGTTGTTTGTCAACGCTGAAGTTGTTCTCCAGCAGTCAGGAATTAATCAACTTGATTGTAGTGAATTCATAAGGAACGCAAAATCAGGTATGTTTTTATTAAGTTGATACAAGATTGTCAGCTCACCGGCGACTAACTGCACAAATTTTGTAATATATGATATTCCGCTGGAGTTTACTAATTTGTTTATAAATTTAGGTTAAATTAAAGGGCTTTTGTTAAAATAACGTAAATGCGTTGACATGTATATTCAATTTTTTTTTATTTGACGTAATTTACTATGTAGGTTAATTTTCCAGGTATTCCGTCACTAGCAGGAAGTAGGCGTAACCTAATACTTAATGGTTAATATGCAGGTTTGCATGAGAGTATATTCAGTGGCGTCACAACATGGTTAAGAGGCACATTCTGAAGGACAAAATTTTATATTTTCTTTAATTGCCGCTTGCCATCTGGCTGTACCCAACTGTCATGTGATTTTCACACGTCAGCTCTTTTAATATTGAGGAATGTAAACTTTTTTACTATAATTTGGGAATTTAAAAAAAAAAATAGTGTTTACTAACACAATGCACAAGCAGACACTTAAAAAGAATATACATATAAATTGGTACATAACCATCATTAAGAGTATTTTGGAAAATAAAACCGTCAATTTAAAGTTGTAAAAAATATAATTTTTTTTTGTGGGAGGGGCAGGTAGGGAGATGGTAACGTACAAGATTTTTGGGCCTTGACAGTCACTTATTGACTTTTACTTAAATTAAACATTATTGGATTCAGTTATGAGGCAGATACACATAGTTGTATGGATGTATCTAGCTTTGACATAGTCAAGTATTGATATGTATTTTCTTGGGTAGTTTCTAATAAAGTGTGCGCAAAATGCCACTTGAGTGCCTGAGTTTAGATGGGTACATGACCATTATTACTAGTTGTACATTCTTAAGACCATTGATTTAGCACAAAAACAACACATGTACAAGCACGTAACACGTGTACAGCACAAACACAGGAATGACGGAAGTTGTCATTTAAATTAAAATAATTATTCGCTGGTAAATAATTAAGTTTGGTATTACTGGTATCTATGGTATCGCTGTATAAAAAGTACTGTCGAGGTTTTGATGTTAATCTCGTTTCACACCTAACCTATGATTTGTTTTCTGGAAACATGAACCACTTTAATATCAAAATCTATTGAATTTGTTGTGATGTCGTACATTCAACATCACAACCAAAACAAACTCTGGCTTGGCGCAAATTTTCCAACAATAGTAAAGTTTCTACACATGAACTCAGCTGCATTATGCTTGTTCTGATCGGCTGTGCGTGGTGCACACGCACGGAAAATTTTTGATTTTGCTCAACTTTTTNAGCTGCATTATGCTTGTTCTGATCGGCTGTGCGTGGTGCACACGCACGGAAAATTTTTGATTTTGCTCAACTTTTTCCGTGTCTCTCTTATGCTATTTTCCTGTTTGTGTGTTTTCTGTGTGGGATTGTAGCGAGTATAATAATTTTCTGTGCTAACTCAATTGCAGTACTGCTTTTACATTCTTAAATTTTTTATGTTGGGATACGGAAAAGAAATATAAGCAGTGTTGAAATTAATTTTTTACGTGTCCCTAAATGTTTAGGCNTTTTTATGTTGGGATACGGAAAAGAAATATAAGCAGTGTTGAAATTAATTTTTTACGTGTCCCTAAATGTTTAGGCAGAATTTTAAATTCTGGTGGCAGTGCAGGTAGCTGGTGAGTTCTGATTGGCTGTGGCTTTCTCCATCATGTCACCACTTCCAAGTACATAGTTGTAGGTGGCAAGTTGGAGGTGAAGTTTGCCAAACATATTTTTGGCAGTAGCTGGACACACTTAGATCATGTGGTGACATACCACTAGCAGCCACTCAAGCTGATATCACGGAAATGCAAGTGCAATATGACAAAAGAGTTCCACCTAATTTATTCTCTGTTAATTAATTACACAACAGTATTAAAGTACAGTGCTCATTGCTCGGGATGTTTGTTAAAGTTAACAGCTAAAGTACTTCATTAAGATAAGGACAGTATTTACACTGCAACAAAGCAGATAATTTTTTGTAGGTACTTTCCACCAGCAAGTACTCCTATTGTGGCTAGGGCTTTTGAGAACCATCACCTGCAGTTCGTCATTGGCTAATTTATTGCCAATCAGAATACACCAGTTTTGCCTGGGCTATTTTTGAAAGTATAGGGAGAGGTTCGAGGGATATGAGTCAGTTTGGAGAGGTCAAGGCCTTTTGTAGCTGTGAGAGTTCGTACAACTGTAATCAACTTGCAAACAATGTGCTAATAGTTTGAGAATATTGTTTCCTGCCAAAACATGTGCGCCGAACATGACTCACATTTATATTACAAAAGTGACTACGGATACTAGCCTAAAATACATTCACATTGGTATTTAATCACATAATTTTTTGACCATTACAATTGTACTACTTCATGACCGATGTTTGTTTGTAGGGCATGAAGTGTCCGGGGAGGTACCTGGGCTTCGGCCTCCTTCTGATCGGCTGCGTGTGCACTGCGAGCATCGCCCAGGAGTACGACGTGGATGCACAATGGAGAAAGATGTGCCCACAGATGTATCCCAACGTGTTCGCCAGCTATGCTCCGCGAGGCAACAAGACTGCTGGGGTCTACCGGAAGAAGGATGGCATCCGCGAGCTGGAACCTTGCATAGCAGACTGCTGCACAGACGACAGGTGCAACGTCGTGTTCATGCACCACGTCACATGTTACCAGGTAAGCCCTTGAGCGTGAGACACGCGTTGACGCCTGCATCAGGGCTGTCAAGTGGCTAGTGTTCTCAACTCCTGAGGTGATTCAAATTTGAACCCTGGAATAGTGATGTATGGTTCGCTCAGTTGGTTAGTCACTGGCCTGTAGAGTTCCCGGCCCAATTTCAGGCCCTGGCGGGATAGAAATTTTTGGATGTAGTGTTCTAATGTGGGGATTATTGGGATTTTCTCTGGTCTCTGCTATTTCCTCCCACATCTTCATTCTGCTACATCTCCATCTCATCTTGCCTCCTACATTCTTCAGGCTGGCCGGAGTGAAAGGTCTATCTCTTGGATAAGGTAGCGGGCTCCGCTTAGTGCCAGCAATGTCTCGTTTATATATGACCATGCCTCCGGCGAGAACAACGTGTGGATTTAAATTTTTTGGAAAGTCTCGCCTGATTTTCACACGTGAGAAACTTGCAGATATGAATGTCTAACTGGTTTTCATGGGGTACTCCCATTTTTCTTGCCCTTGCATTTCATCATTGATTCTGTCACTATTGTATCTTCTAACCCCTGTGGGCACTAAAGACGTATAGGCTGTTGCAGTTCATTTTTGAAAGCTCGACTTTTCTGCCTATTTCGTATCCTTTCAGCGTTGTAAATACTAATGTCGCCATAGACCTGATCACCTGATTGATGTATCACTAATGAAACTGTGGAGTAGTTGGGAGCATAAATGTATAACTAGTGTGCCAGTTACTTTCAAGTGTATAAAATAAACAGAATTAAAATTTATTCTGTATCACAAATTGAAACACATCACTTTTAATACANTACTTTCAAGTGTATAAAATAAACAGAATTAAAATTTATTCTGTATCACAAATTGAAACACATCACTTTTAATACAAAGACATGGAACTATTTTTCCTACCTTGCTACCAGTTTTACTGGGAGTATGCCAGTAAGTGCATTTGTTAAATTACATGCAGTTATAATTTTTTTTTTAAATGCTGAATTAATGCGAAATTGGTTAAGTATGGTGATTAATCAGCTCCCAATTCTCTCAACTGTTCATGCAGACTGAGACACACATAGAGATNAAATTGGTTAAGTATGGTGATTAATCAGCTCCCAATTCTCTCAACTGTTCATGCAGACTGAGACACACATAGAGATACAGACAGACACACACAGAAGGCTGAAACAGCTTATCATACTGTATTGAGGAGCTCATGATTGTCATAATTTAATAATTTAAATTTTCAGTTTGCGTGATGAGAAACTGAAGTTCATCTGTAACAAACAAATGCCAAGACAGTTATTTAATGATGTTGCTTTTTAAGCCACGTAAGTAAAATTTTGAATACTGTAGATAGGTTCTGCAAAACATTGCAAAGGTGACTGACGAAGTGAGCAAGCCACACTGTTGCCTTCACTGTACAAGAGTTCAGAATATCAGTCGTTGCTGAGTTGACCGTAGTAACTAGAGCCTGCTTGTTAACTTGTAAATAATAAACTTAATAACCACGTATTAACAGTTCATTTTCTTTATTTTAACACATGGCTTCCAGCATAGGTAGGTACACAACATGATAACTAACGGCCATTGTCCTCCATCTTGATTACTTCTTTAACACTAGCGCACTCTGCTGTAAGAAGAGAGAAACAACAGAACAACAGAGGCTTATTCAATAATTACAACACTGCTGTCTGTCACTCCTGTTAACTTATAATTATTTTGTATATGTCTGTGACCATGGTGCGAAATTTCCACTCGCCAAGTCACCATTGGTGACCAAATACATATCTGAGTCTGGCAGTTAGAAAACATAGTGAATCCTTAATTAAATGGACTATAAGGAGATGATCTCTCTCTTGTTAATCGTCTGGTATTGCTGAGTGAAATGCATACAATTTCTTTGTTAGTAAAAGCAGCATGATAAACCAACGTAATGGTATATCTATCTATTATGCCATTTTCATCTGTGTAACATTAAGTACTGTCTATTATTTTCAATATCCATTTCCGTAACAAAGAAATCTGTCTTCCTATTTCGCTACTTTAGCACTTTTAGCATGTTTATAAAATAGTGGCAACCAAATATTTAAATCTTGTAAGTGTCTTCAGACTTTAAATTTCATGTCCTGTCTATGACACATAAGTAGTTTGATTTTCATTATTAAGTTTTTGTAAATTTACCAGTACATTAAAAATTTTAAGTTCTTGATGCAATATTTTCTATTCTATTTATGTATTTATTTGACTGTCAACATTTCCCCAGCTCCCCATTCTAGTGTCCTATTACTCAACAATCCTCAATGCCAGGGGCCGCGGTGGTTGAGCGGTTGGCCTGCTCGTCTTCCACCAAGGCGAACCGGGTTCAATCCCCGGCCGGGTCACTCTAGGATTGCTCATGCAGAAAATAGCATCTCCAGTCAGAATTGGAACGGATACCATTTACAAAATCAGTTTCATTATTTCTGGTTGTAATCTCACCATTACTGAACCTGTAATCTCACCATTACTGAACCCTTTTTTTTTTTTAAACCACTCAGCAGTATTTTTTGCCTTCTTTCCACTCACAATTTTTCTACCTTCCACCATCACCAAGAAAGGAGTGTCTTAATTCTTTGTTGTTTTCTGCTATAATACCCTATTGTGTATACCACAGAGGCTTAAATTGTGGTTTTATCATTCGATATTCAACTAATATTTTGTGGTGACTGTTCTTTGTTCGGTTGCAGATAACCTGCAGTAGCAATGATCTTTGTGCACCGCAGTACCGCTCAGAGAATAAGTTTGTCGATGTGAGCATGGTTCTGGTAAAACCAGTCCTGCCAGCAATCTCCTGGGATGAAGTGGTCATCCTCCTGGAGGACGAGAACACTGAGAGAATGTGCGTAGNCCAGTCCTGCCAGCAATCTCCTGGGATGAAGTGGTCATCCTCCTGGAGGACGAGAACACTGAGAGAATGTGCGTATCACTGAAGTGTGGCAACTATGCATGCAGTAATGATAATTAGAAAAGTGGTATTATACAGAAAGTACGTCTCTCTTCCTTTCATGCATTTTCCATTACCAGGTGAAGATAGTTCACATGAAAAACAGTATGGGTACAGACAGGGAAAACTTGGAAAACATGGAAAATTCAGTGAATTTTAAACAATCGGGAAAATCAGAGAAATGTTGGGGAATTTTTTGAAAAGTCACAAGACAGTCATTTTGTAGAGAAATTTTTTTTTCCGTTTACAGCACTTCGACTGAATATAATTTCTGTGAAATCTCAGTTTTATTGGAACTGATATAGTCTTGATGGAGACNGTTTACAGCACTTCGACTGAATATAATTTCTGTGAAATCTCAGTTTTATTGGAACTGATATAGTCTTGATGGAGACGGAACCTGGAAATGTTGTGGATTTTGGTTTTATCTTTTGCGTAGCCACCCTGCAACAAATTTTTATCTACAGCTTTCCTCAAAAGGCACCAACACTATGCAGGGTGTTTAATTTGTCATAAATGTAATATAGTAATATTAAGTTACATATAAATAATCACAAAACGTACCTAACTCTTTGCACTCGTGTCAAACCAGTGTCACTATCTTTAATTAAATTTCAAGTTCTAATCCTTTATTGTGTTACTAGGATTACATCACAGTTTTCTTCAAGTGGAATGTAAAATATTCAAAGCCGCTGTTTTTTTTTTTAAGTGACATTTTTTTCTGCATTGGCATAGATATTTCTATTGCCTACCCATGATATCTGTAGCAGTAATTACCTGCTATTTTTCTCACACACAAATAAAAGTAAGTGATGTGAGTTGTATAGTTACAGATAGGAAATCATTTCATAAGTAAATAAAATTATTACTAATAGTAGTAGCATGGAGAAATAATAATGTTCCCTATGTATTACTGTATAATTTCTTTGTTCTGTTATACAAGATGTGCTACCTTTCAAAACAATTCCTCTTTTTATTTTTGTTTTTACTACAAATTCTTGTAGATAGTAATGATACTCACTTTATTTGCAGTCAAGATGTGTTGTGGTAAGGTCAAAAATATAAAAAATGTTTATTTTTGCGCCCAAGTAGACACCATGCTAAGGTATTTTGCCCATTTGGTAAGGAGACTAAACCAATGGTTTTTTGGGCTCAGTCCATGGTACAAATCAGAATTTGTGAGAACTGATTTGATAGCCACATGGTTGGAAGCTTACCGTGCATTCAGCTTCGNCCATGGTACAAATCAGAATTTGTGAGAACTGATTTGATAGCCACATGGTTGGAAGCTTACCGTGCATTCAGCTTCACCTCATTAACTTCCTTACTTTGTGAACAAGATTGTGCTGGATTCAGTAAAGCTTGGCCTATAGCCTCTTAAGATAAAGTAGATAAACTGTAGTATCGTAATAAGCATAAGTAATTTTTTGGTTTTTTATGTACGTATATTTTGGAGTTTTCTAGTTTCTCATTGCTCTATGATATGCACAGAAATTCAAATGTGCAGATGAATATGACCAAAAACACCCATTTTCAACTACAGTAAAAACCTGTTATAACATTCCTGCATATAACAGTTTATCTTGCTGACCCCTTGAAAAATATTATAGTCCTCATTTCATATAAGTTGGCCAGATTCTGACAGTCAGTGAGTGGTAACTTAACATATTTGAAACAAACAACGTGCTATTTACAAAATCCTGTATCAGTTGATGCACGAACGAACAAAAGTTAATATTACATTGGCTATTCTGAGTGCACTGCCAACGCACATTAGACTAGCCGAAAATACGTGTGATAAGAAAGAGTTCCTAGGCTAATTAATACATTTTATTTTATGTGGTCATAAAACAGCGATTTTTAGTATTAGNGTGATAAGAAAGAGTTCCTAGGCTAATTAATACATTTTATTTTATGTGGTCATAAAACAGCGATTTTTAGTATTAGAAACTAAACTTCATGATAAAATAGTAGTGTATAGGTGTTCAAAATGAAATGCACAATAAAACGACCAGTATGAAAAGATGAAATGCACCTCAAAATCTTTTTCACGTTGTCTCCTGCCCTCTCCAACCCCGCTTTCCATACTTGCTTGATATTGATTCCAAAAGCATACAGAAATATTGCATAATATTGTTGAATTATTTTCTCTAATAATGTGACGANCCATGGTACAAATCAGAATTTGTGAGAACTGATTTGATAGCCACATGGTTGGAAGCTTACCGTGCATTCAGCTTCGCCTCATTAACTTCCTTACTTTGTGAACAAGATTGTGCTGGATTCAGTAAAGCTTGGCCTATAGCCTCTTAAGATAAAGTAGATAAACTGTAGTATCGTAATAAGCATAAGTAATTTTTTTGTTTTTTATGTACGTATATTTTGGAGTTTTCTAGTTTCTCATTGCTCTATGATATGCACAGAAATTCAAATGTGCAGATGAATATGACCAAAAACACCCATTTTCAACTACAGTAAAAACCTGTTATAACATTCCTGCATATAACAGTTTATCTTGCTGACCCCTTGAAAAATATTATAGTCCTCATTTCATATAAGTTGGCCAGATTCTGACAGTCAGTGAGTGGTAACTTAACATATTTGAAACAAACAACGTGCTATTTACAAAATCCTGTATCAGTTGATGCACGAACGAACAAAAGTTAATATTACATTTGGCTATTCTGAGTGCACTGCCAACGCACATTAGACTAGCCGAAAATACGTGTGATAAGAAAGAGTTCCTAGGCTAATTAATACATTTTATTTTATGTGGTCATAAAACAGCGATTTTTAGTATTAGAAACTAAACTTCATGATAAAATAGTAGTGTATAGGTGTTCAAAATGAAATGCACAATAAAACGACCAGTATGAAAAGATGAAATGCACCTCAAAATCTTTTTCACGTTGTCTCCTGCCCTCTCCAACCCCGCTTTCCATACTTGCTTGATATTGATTCCAAAAGCATACAGAAATATTGCATAATATTGTTGAATTATTTTCTCTAATAATGTGACGAAATATATTTCAAATACGTTTCGTTCTCGGCCAGTAATAGAACAACAGCCAACTTTACAAGATGCTATATATTGACTAAATTAAGCCGCTCCTAAATCACTCTGACCTGTTGTGCACACCATTTATTAGATCTTTTGCGAAGTATTACCACCTCGAAAAGCTTTCGTAGAATACTTTTACAAACAGATACTAATAATTTTATTTTTTGCGAGCTCTGCATAATTTTTAAAGTAACATATATTTTGTGTACAGCGTTTACGAACGACCCTTCACACGCCCTCCAAACTCCGTTTCGAGGACTTTCTAGCCGCGCCACCCAAGTAGTTCACCAATTGCCACACGAAGCAGCACTTCCTGGACGCGCTGACTCGTCGCATCGAAGNTAATAATGTGACGAAATATATTTCAAATACGTTTCGTTCTCGGCCAGTAATAGAACAACAGCCAACTTTACAAGACGCTATATATTGACTAAATTAAGCCGCTCCTAAATCACTCTGACCTGTTGTGCACACCATTTATTAGATCTTTTGCGAAGTATTACCACCTCGAAAAGCTTTTGTAGAATACTTTTACAAACAGATACTAATAATTTTATTTTTCGCGAGCTCTGCATAATTTTTAAAGTAACATATATTTCGTGTACAGCGTTTACGAACGACCCTTCACACGCCCTCCAAACTCCGTCTCGAGGACTTTCTAGCCGCCTGCCGCGCCACCCAAGTAGTTCACCAATTGCCACACGAAGCAGCACTTCCTGGACGCGCTGACTCGTCGCATCGAAGNGCCGCGCCACCCAAGTAGTTCACCAATTGCCACACGAAGCAGCACTTCCTGGACGCGCTGACTCGTCGCATCGAAGCCTTCACTTGACGCACCAGTTGATGGTGAATGGATACATAAACGAAAAGTAAACATTGGCGCGGCGATCGTCAACTGTCAAGAATGTAGCCTTCATATATGAGATGGACTATAACAGCGTCCTACTGTAGTTACAATTTTTTTAAATTTTGTTCAAAATTTTTGCTTTTTTCAATAAACCGTAATGTACAACATGTTTTACCATGAAATTGATATTGCACACTTTTTTTAATTTTTCGAAATTTTCACATTTTGGGGATTGTACAATTGTCAATGTTTTTATGCACTGTGCAAGGTGTCTTGACTGCTGTTCAGCATGATCACTCTTTTTATGCATGAAGCAGGCCATTTAAATATTTTTTGGTGTTTTGTAGCAATTTCATTGTTTTTGTATGTTTAACAGGATACTTAAATCCTCTCTGCATTAATCAAGGTTAATGAACGTTTTACTTTTTCTCCATGTTTTAACCTTCTTTTAACCTGGTAACCTAACTTACTTTTACTGGGAGTTTGTTAGGTTAGGTCAGGCATTGTTAGATTACGTTAGGTTATGTTGGATAGTACAGTTATACTGCTTATCACTATTTTATCCAATTATATAGCCAGTTTTGGACATTTTGTATTTTTTCCAAGAAAATGAAATGGCTGACAATTGTTTTCTTCAGAAAACTTTTTCATGCTCTTATCTCATTGACACATAAAGTGCCTGGTAACACTCCGTTGATGTTATAATGAAGCAGATCCTTCTTTTTCTGGACACACTGCACATACAGAGCACCAGAGTCGATGAGACTGTAAAGGCACTTGATTACTTTTGCATAGGGACTTGGTCCAGCAACCCAAAACAAAAATAGATTATGCATGCTATCAGTATGTTTATCCAGTGCAACACTGTAATAAGCAATTGGGAAAAGCAGTATTAACAAGTTAAGGAGATCCTACTTACCAATCAAGATATGAGTTAACGTGCCAAAGAACCTGCTCGGGTTCTTGCACACATGATCACCTTTTTTCCCAGTATCTGGGGTAGGTTCCTACTGGGGTGTTCTTTCTTGGGCAGCACACAATCCATATTTACAGTGCTGCGAAACAGCTGACGCCCAAGCTAAAAATTGATATCTTTAGATGCACTGGGGGAGCAACTTTTGAAACGTCATGAGCCAGAAAGCTTTCAGCTTCACAGAAGTTTACTCCTCCATCACATACCATGTCTGAATATAGATGCACTAGTGGAACTATTTGGGAAAACATCTTGCAGTTTCTATTTTCTAAAGTAGTGCCTGGCAATGCAGGAAGGACGTGCTGGAGGCGGCGGAGACACGCTACTTGGGTGCGGCAGACATGCGGACGTGCGAGGTGGGCGTGCTGGACTGCCCCCGGCACGAGTCGTGTGTGCGTGTCGTGTCGCACTCGCGCAATGGCTTGTGCCAGTGCGACTCTGGATTCTCTCGCAGCAGTAGTGGCATGTGCGTTATAAGCGGTGAGTTTTGCACGCTGTTTGCACTCAGGATAGACATCCGTATTCTTCGTGCTTTCCTGCAGCTTTCCTCTGGTTACTGGCCGCTTGTTTTTGTGAGAAGACATGCCTTACGTACCTGAGTGAATCAGAATTGTTACTCTGACACTGAACATTAGTGATTCACAGGCAGAAATCTATGACACATTACAATTAAAATGATCCATTTATTAAAAGAATATGAAATAAATTGTTTTGCAGTACACTTAGTCATGGACTCTTTTGGCTAAAAACATGTGCCCCAAATCAAAAACCACAATCAGTAGAAACTGCGGTTAATTTAGGGCAAATTTGATANTTTGGCTAAAAACATGTGCCCCAAATCAAAAACCACAATCAGTAGAAACTGCGGTTAATTTAGGGCAAATTTGATAAATGGTGGGTTTGAATGTACTGTGTTCACTTTTGAAGTTCATGTTTATGTGAAACTATTACTCCATTATAATGAGCCGGTTTGAATACTTCTGCTGTAACATTGTACATCTGCAGATTGCTAAACAATGTCAAAAATGTGTCTAAAAACCATAAAAGCAGCAGATGCTACCGTTTTTTTAAAAGCGTGTGGGCTTAAAAAAGATTTTCATGATTTACCACTGTCTCGTTTGCAATATGACTCAAAACTTTTCTGAGCACTACATTGGTAACATAGTATTTTGGAATCCACCAATATGATAATGAGTTGATGACCTGTTTTCCTTGGCCTCCGTAATCATAACAGTATGATATAAACCCAAAGTTAGGATTTTTTTGCCAAGAATTTTGACTGTAGAAGGGGAAGGAGTCATTGCCTTATGTTGCTAAGTGAAGCATAGTGAGTGCAGTAAATCTTGGTGAAAACATTATAAAAATGCCAAGTAACTATGGATGATTGGAATCTTCATTCTCATGTATTCAAATTTATTTTTGTAATAGGAAAATGTTGAATTTAAACTTGATTCACTGTATTATGCATGAAATTTATTCTGTTGAATTACTTTTAATTCTGTCTCTATTTTCATGTAAGATTTCTGTAAAATGTAATTTGTATAAACTTGTATTTGTTATGATGTAAAGCTCTCTGTAAAGCTGGCCTAGTATCTTCCCCACACCAGTTAGTAAAATAAATACTGTACTATATAATAAAAATGTATTTATGTAATGAAAATTCTTGTAGTTTTAACTATGTGAAACTGGGCAATACATTTGCAAAGATTGTATAGTTCATTTTACAAAATAAATGTGTGTGTATTGTACATATGTGTGTGAGTGTGCACATGTGCATATGTGTGTTTTTTCGTGTGCATGTGTGCGTGCATGACAAGATATTTTATATGAAAACTACTAAAGAACCAGGCAAAATACCCCCTAGTACCACGACCATGCGACCATGCGGAACTCACTGCTCCGCCAACATTTTCAACAAATTGCCCATTGATATCCGTAATGTCAAAGACCCCANCGACCATGCGGAACTCACTGCTCCGCCAACATTTTCAACAAATTGCCCATTGATATCCGTAATGTCAAAGACCCCAAAGGATTTAAAATCTTATTCAAAGACTTTTTGTTGTGTTCTTTTTATTCTGTCAAAGAATACGTGGAGGTGTGAAGGTAGTAATATTTGTGAGTCTATATTACATGTATTTATTTATTTAGTATGGTGTTACTGTTTAAGTATGTCTTTTAATTATGACAATTTTGTATTGGATGTTGTTATGATTTTGTCAAATGTTATTGTAAAAAATGATATGTTCCATAGTGGTATGGCTTTCGGTATGTTTGCAAGACTCAACGGAGCTAATGTTAGATAAATAAATAAAATAAATATTTCATTGAATTGTCCATGATTAGTACAAGTGGTTGACAAATTAAATTGATGACAGTTTGAAGAACTTCACTGAATTCTTTATGTGTGTCTAATGCTAAAACTGCTTTAATATATGGTGGCAACAGGCTGCTGGGCTATTGATTACATTATAAAAGTAGTCAATGTACAGTACTCACAGGGCGGTACTCATGGATAGACACACTCACATGTGCACACACACACACACACACACACACACACCCCCTTCCCCTCTACACGTGGATGCACGGTCATGTGGTGTTTTGCTGGCTAGGTAGCTTCAACAGGCGGTTTTGTTTATAATAATATGAGAAACAATCAAAGTAGTGCATTGATATAACAATAGTATCTACCTGAAGCTGAGTCTTTCTATAAGAGCACTAATATTTTTAGTAAAAAACAGAAGCACCAGGAAATCAATTCCACGAACCACACATGTATACACATACACATGCGCACATAATTTTTCAAGGCAAGTGTCCTTAATTGGCAAATTAACTCTAAAGCATCACATTTTCTTTTTAAGAGCACAACAAATAATGGAGGTGGTGGTGTTTTCCTATTTTCTTGACGAATATTATGTGTGTATGTATCAAGGGAAATTTGGTAGGTAATGTACAAAAAAAGTTATTGAAAAGCAATGGTGCACTGTATGAAATATTGTATTAGCACAATAAAAATTGGCTTCATATTACATTATGTCCATTTTTGAACATGAAATGNCACTGTATGAAATATTGTATTAGCACAATAAAAATTGGCTTCATATTACATTATGTCCATTTTTGAACATGAAATGCAAGATTTATGGTAATCTTAGGTTTAAAGGTTTATTTATTTATTTCTATTTACTTATTTCCTTCTATTTTCTTCAGGTAGCAAAGAAAAGTCTGACAGACAGGTCATTAAAACGCCAGCTGTATCGCCAACAGATTCATCGTCCGAGCCCACAAAGGTAGGGAATTCATTTTCATCTCTATGACACACACATTGTTTTCAGTTGGCCCACAGTAAGGAGTTGAAAGTTTTGAATCTTGTACAGATTTATTCGGAGGGAGAACTAAATGGCCAAACAGTTGCTGTTGAGACATCCTCGACCAAACCACTAAAGAAGCTGGTGGTTTCTGCTGTACCAAAGGAAGTTCGTCTGCCAGAGAATGCAGTCACTTTGTCAGCGTACACAGTCCCTGCAGAACAGCCTGGTAAAAGACTATTCAGGGGTTTATTNTAAGATTTGTGGTAATCTTAGGTTTAAAGGTTTATTTATTTATTTGTATTTACTTATTTCCTTCTATTTTCTTCAGGTAGCAAAGAAAAGTCTGACAGACAGGTCATTAAAACGCCAGCTGTATCGCCAACAGATTCATCGTCCGAGCCCACAAAGGTACGGAATTCATTTTCATCTCTATGACACACACATTGTTTTCAGTTGGCCCACAGTAAGGAGTTAAAAGTTTTGAATCTTGTACAGATTTATTCGGAGGGAGAACTAAATGGCCAAACAGTTGCTGTTGAGACATCCTCGACCAAACCACTAAAGAAGCTGGTGGTTTCTGCTGTACCAAAGGAAGTTCGTCTTCCAGAGAATGCAGTCACTTTGTCAGCGTACACAGTCCCTGCAGAACAGCCTGGTAAAAGACTATTCAGGGGTTTATTATTGTCATTACACTAGCAGAAAATGTAAAAATGACACTATGATGCACTTGTCCTCAAATATGGCAATATTGTTTGCACTTGTATTTTAGGTACAGGCTATTCACAGTAAAGTGAGCTCTGTTTAAGGCCTTGCCAGTACGTATGATAATGAAATTTTGATATTTTATATGGCTTCAGATGTTAAATTTTGAGTTGTGGTGTGCTAATATTCAAAAATTTGAATAGTTCCAAGTAGTAATTTACGAGATATTCACAAGCGAACTTCAAATATCTTTTGCGAAAATTGTGAATAAGTGGTTATTCCCTTGACATAATATACCCCTCTCGTTTGAAGTGATACATTTAAACTTTTATTCCATAGTTATTAGAGCTGGGCTGTTACTGAACTTAATAACTTCTCGTTTTTATGAATGTTTGCCATTTGATGCTGTGGCAAGTCAATGATCATCAGATCCAAGCAAGGTTGTTTACATGGGTACGTTNCTCAGATGTTAAATTTTGAGTTTTGGTGTGCTAATATTCAAAAATTTGAATAGTTCCAAGTAGTAATTTATGAGATATTCACAAGCGCACTTCAAATATCTTTTGCGAAAATTGTGAATAAGTGGTTATTCCCTTGACATAATATACCCCTCTCGTTTGAAGTGATACATTTAAACTTTTATTCCATAGTTATTAGAGCTGGGCTGTTACTGAACTTAATAACTTCTCGTTTGTATGAATGTTTGCCATTTGATGCTGTGGCAAGTCAATGATCATCAGATCCAAGCAAGGTTGTTTACATGGGTACGTTATTGAATAACTTGTTTAGAAATGAGATAAAAACCAGAATTATGAAGATAAACAGTCACATACATACTTATTTTTACTGTAGTACTTACGTAGAGAGGATATATTTCTTCTTTCTTGTTTGCAGCTGCAAAGAAAGGCATGAAAAACACACTTGTTCTTCTCTAGATTTTTTATTTATTACACTGCCACGAGTTCAGTTTACATACACAATAGCTTGAGAACACTTGCTTATAATACACTGAAATATACCCTACATATTCAAATGCAGTGACCGCGTGGCACTGAATGGGGTTTACACAACCGGAAATAGGCAGCGACAACGAGCACTTGTCCTGGCGAGGTGTGGGGTGCGTTCCCAACGTCCACGTAGGTCTGCACCCTGGCGATTGGAGTAGGAGGTAGAAGAATAGCAGCTGAGCTTGTCCCGGCCCCTGTACCTAAGTAGAGGTTAGCAATGGTTGAGCATGTTCCCGGCCTCGCTGACAGGAGATTTTGAGTGTGTCCTGCTATCGCTGAGCATATTTCGGCCCTGGGCAGCAAGACAAGGTGTAAGGGAAGGTAGAAATCCTCTGTTTGCCATTGAGCGTATTTCGGCCCCCGGGCTAGACGGATAGGTTAGAGGTAGCGACACTGAGCGTATTTCGGCCCCTGGTCAGTCGGAGGGTGAGTGGGTGCAGAGAGCATGTGGACGCTGGGGTTCCACCTCGGGGAAGGTTCCCCTACGCACTCTCTGCTCTGCCCTGCCTGCAACCGGCTTATATATCTGCCCTGTTGAGAAGTGGCTGATGTCACGAAATGGCGGCTGCCTGAGTGGAGGGTTGGCCGTACCCAAAAGGATTACTTAATTACAAATTTCCACGTGTTCATTATACTTTTACATTATTTACGCATACAATTTTATTACGTGGAATGGTTTTTTATTGTACAGGCCATGACTTATTTCTCACAAGGAATGTTTATCTCTGGCAGCTATTGTTATGTGACGTTTCTTATAGGCATAATCGTGGAAGCCATACAGACATAGTTAACTTCCTTAATTACATTAAGGTTAAATATTATTGTTGCTCAAAGGTTTAGCTTCATTTTAACCAAGACGATAACGTAAATAAGTGCCGCTCATCTGCTCTACAAGATGTTAATTCAAATGCTGTTTGTCAGCCTTGCACACACAACCCCTATGGTACAGCAACGTGATATATATTTGGAGAGGCCTAAGGTAAGAATATCTGCACACTTCACTATGTTTCATTACTTTACAAGTAAGCCACTAAAAATCTTAAAAAATATTAATGTTGGTGACATGTGCAGAAGAAGAAAACCCTTCTTTTATTGATGGTTTTGCTGCAAAAAACAAGTCTTATAATAGTCTATTTAATGCTTTGCATTCCTTGCTTAGTTAATAATGCTAATTAATGCCTGTCAATATTGACATTATCAGTTCAAACACAAAATGAATTTACTACTGCAAGTGGCAACTGCCATTGTAGCTAGTGTGTTTGGGAACTGCCACCTCTAACACACCACTCTTATTGGCTAATTTACCCCCGATCGGAGTCCTCCAGGCATCAGCTTTGCTCATTCTGCCTGTGGACCTTTTGTTTTGTTTTTGAGGTTTACCACTTCTACAAAACCTAGTGAAATGCATGCAGAGTTAAAGTGTAGCAATGCAGAGAATCATTTTACCATGGCGGAAAATTTCACAGACTACTACAAGTCAATGCGCAGACTGCATAGGTGTGTCCACCGAGTCGGCCAGTGTTTTGCTAACGTGTGATCTCATTCCAAGGACTCGAGAGCCACCACCTAAGTTTAACCTACAGTGTGGTCAACGCCAGTACCTGCAATGTTTCCTTCCAAGAGGTTGGAACCCACCTTCCTCTGGTACCGGCAGTAAAACCAACAATAAAACAAAACATACAGTGTCTCTAAATGTATTTAGCATTTACTTTTTGGGGTTGTAAGCCATAGGGGAGAATATAAGGGTGCTTGAACACTTTTCTAATGCGTGATGTGGTGCATACTTGGACCACCCCTTTTGCGTACCTGTGTGTGGCTGGAATTTCAACAACAACCAGCACATTTACTGAGCTTGAAAGTGGAACAACATGAGGGTAAGTGTGGATGGTTGGGGTCGGTCTGCAGGAGAGCACTACAAGTACGAGTGGACACTGGTGTCGCAGCCAGAAGGGGGCAGCAGGGGGACCATGGATGACCAGAACGGAGGGACGCTCAAACTGAGCAACCTCATCGAGGGCCTGTACACCTTCAAGGTCAGCGTGACGGCACCAGGGGCCTTTGGCGAAACCACCACCAACGTCACTGTCCTGCCACGTGAGTGTTTCTGCCTGCAGCTGGTTTGTGCTTAAAGATTACCAGTATTAGTCATTTTGGATTTGTCTCTTTCCTGCCATAAGTTGCATTTTTAAAGGCTTAACAAACGTTTTAGCAAAATGCTACATATGTAGAACCCGTACTTAACAATTTTCAAGCGACAAATGTAAAATTGTATAAAAGGGGGGAAATGTAAATGAAGGGGAAAATCAAACTAGAATACTATCTTGAGCAGTTAATGTTAAGGTGGTTTAATAAGCAGTTCACATACTAGTTTATTTTAAGATGTCAAATCATATACCTAATAAGTTTTAAGCACTGTTTACTGTTTAGGTCAATTTTTATAATAACGTAAAGGTGTTTCACTAATTTTAAGGATAGTTTATTCACGACTGTCTGTAAACAGTAACTGGTAACCTCGGTTAACTTCGATTTCCCACTACAATTTTAAATTTTATCTAAAACTTTGTCACAGAATAATATATTTATTTCCATTGAAATTATCCTCTGGTCTAAAATACTGCTGCTGATATGATAAATAATTTTTTCCACTGTAAACATTTTCTGGGATTATATTTTTACTTTCCACTGAAATTGTGTTGTATGCATACCATATTTACTCGAAAAGAGGCCGACCCCAATATTTGCAGACTTATCACTAGGAGGAAACAATTTTTAGCAAATGAGTGGATTTAAATTAATATGCAACACTGATTTTAAAAAATTTTTAACAATTGACACACACATGAACACTTGAGAGAAACAAATAAGTGAGTAGGCCTAATGCTGTATAGTGGTCACAATATAATGCACTTCATTAGTGTGAATAAGTAAGCCTACACATTTGTTGGAAATGTTGCCTCCATTTCTTTTCTCAAATTCATAAATATAGGTGAGGTTAATGGAATAAACAAATGTGTATTGTACTCGCAATAATTATTTCACAAAGCAAGTTGCTAAAATATTCATGAAATAGGTATTTTCTCAGGACACAATGTTTGTTAAATAACATTTACACATAATATTTGTCGCTCTAACAGCTTTCGGGAATAAATACTATTTATTTTAAGACTCCATGGACTTTCTATTTTGGAATAATGATAACACAAAAATAATAGTAGTATGGCATGCTAGACAGTTGAATGTCGTGGTGTTCCAACTAAGCCTTACAAAATTCTAAATCCAAATTATGAAAAACGAAATTCGGAACTAATTAGAACACGGCCTCGCTTTCCACGACCGCTGAACATTCTTTAGAAATGCCTAGCACATGCACAGCTGAGTCCTGTGCAAATTTAATCATTTGAAGCTTATAATTTGGGTCATACGAATTTTGTTCACCTTTTGATGTCCAAGCACTAGATGTGTCTCATTTTTCTACGTGGTCGGTCACTACAGAACAAGAAATATTTAACCTAAACAAAGCTGAAATGTAAACAAATTACGAGGTAACTATAGATGTATGCAATAAGGTGAGTACAGTATTTAGCGCACTCTGTGAAAATAGAGTATCGAATAGTTACTACACCTCTGTTTACACTTCAAAAACGTAAATGCAGGTAACCTATGTTCCCTAGTTACGAATTTGAAACTTTTTCTGACACAAAATTTAACACGCACTATGGTAACAAAATATTACGATTATAACTTTTCACCAAAAACGTGTTTCGATACTAATGTTTCTCATTGGAATGGGGAATATGCCTAGGTAATTTTTTACGCTCACTTAACATGTTGGCGACACTGCATTGAAAATAAAAATTTTCATGTTTGCTGTTTTAAGGTTAGCCATTGTTTACGAATACGAATATATTATGTTAAATTGAATTTATCACAAGATGGATAAATTAATATATTATATACTCACTTATATTGCAGTACTTTTTGTGTACCAGGAGTAAACCATGAATATATATAAAATATTATGAATCTTAAGCTTCTTGGTGTAATTTTTTCTTGAGACTCAATTTGAGGCCGAGATAGCATTTTGAAGTTTGATTTTTGGGAAAAATACCTTGGGCTATTTTCTTGTAAATACAGTAATATTAGCCTGAATGTGTGTTTCCAAACAATACTGCTATGTATTAATTTCTGCATTTTGTTAACCTCCTAGATTGAAAAAAAAAGTGTAAATTTTGGGAAATCGTATTGAATTGCAGTGTAAATTACAGGAATTAAATAGATTGTAGACATAGGGATAATGTTGGGACCTGAATAAATAGGTCTATTTAGGGGGGAAATGGAATTGTGGTTATACTGTAATAATTTCCCAAGCTTTATATAACTTGCAGCTTTATTGTTTTTATTGGTTTTTTGATTCATTAAACTCTGTTATGAATTTTTTGAGGGGACTGAAAAATTTAAGCTTATTAACTTGGAAAACTTGTTATTTATTAGGAGCGTCAAATTACGTGGTGTTTATAAACCGGGTTTGAAGTTAATGTAAACTTGTAAAGTAGAGAAACTTCTTAAAATAGTTTTACTGTAGTAAATTCTAGGAAGAAACAAATTACTCTTTATGCAGGTGATACAAGCAAAGGTAGTCAAGCAATAGCTACATTATGAAATGTACAAATTAATGCATTGTGCCATGCCAATCCACAGAACATAATAAAAAATCTGTAATGCTAGTTGCTGCTAAAACTCCACAAATCCAAGAAGGTGGGGGTTAATCCTTCCTAAACAAGGTACCTTAAACTTAATCTTTGAATAATTTTTATCTGTAATTAGATATAAATATTTATTTGCTTACTCTCAATAAAGTTGGCAGTGAATGAGGAAAGTATTTCCATGTTTAAGCATCTTGTTAATTATGTATTGACCATACGAGTGCTGCTCACGTAACACAGTATGGTGTTGCAGAAAACTTCAAGAAAACTGCTGGTAACATAATTATTTTGTCACCAGCATCTTCAAAAATAACGTGGATGTCATAATACTATGGCAAACTGTACATAACTCCCTTGTATTAAATTGACTTACTCTTATTTTGCCAGCTGTTTTATTGAAGTTCACTGTAATGTGTTACTGTATTTACCCAAACATAATACTATGTTTCATTTTAATTTTTACTAAAAAAAAAAAATTATGTCTTTTTCATATTTTTCCCATACTTTGAATTTTGAGATGTTTTTATGTAGTGATAGTCAATGTTTTTTGACTAGATGTGTCAATGTATGTTTTATTATAGTACAAGCAACTTTACAAAATCGTAGAAACATTAACACGCTGTTTTTTTTAATTAGAAAAATAATGGTGTGGACGAAGAAAGTGTAACTTACTTTGGTTTTAATGCATTTAATGTGAAGCAGTATAATCATATAACATTCCTGAACATAAAATTTTACTGTATATAACACTATTATTTCATAATCCCACTATTTCTCCATAACCCAGCCCATGGCTACAACAAAACAATGATCATATTTTTCATTCTGTGTGTATATACAGTAGCATCAGTGTTTTTTCAGTTTTTTGGCCGTATCAAATGAAAATTTTCTCTTATGTAGGATTTCAGACAAAATAACAAAGCAAGTAGCCTAGATAGAAACTTACAGAAAATAGTTGTTTATATTTGGAATATCATTATCTATTCCTAGTGATATAAATGGTGACAATCCTTAAAATGACTATGATCGTGAACAATAGCAGATGAGTGGGCGTGCCTTCATAATGCACCTAATTGTGTTTCATCTGAAGACATGCATTAGTTGCTGATCCTGTGCTCTAATGCAATTCATATTCGTAACTGATGATATTTTTGCATCGTGTGATTCAGATGAACTAAGAACTTGGAGATAAAATAGGTCTTCCATTTCCACCTTCAGGCCTTTCAAACTCTTGCAGCTCTATGTGACCTTGTGGTAAACCCAAGCTTGTGAATCTAACACATTTTGATAGTTTTTGTGCAAATGGAAAACTATTTAGATGGGGCTGCAAGAAACATGACAAAAACAAAAATTTACTATAGAAAATTGCATTTTTAAGGAACTTGCTGATACGTATGTATATTGTATGCTTACAATATGTTTTATTTCTCTCAATAAATATGTAATCCTAAGCAATTTAAATATAGTGGTGTGTGAAGATATAAAAAATCAAAGTAGAATTCAAGACTTCATCTTCAACTTCACGCATAACCAAAAACTTTTGAATATTCCAACCAATTTTTTTGTTGGAAATATGATTTGCCAACTTTCATATTTCGTTGTTTTATCCCATTTCACACACAGAAATTGCTGAAGTTCGCCTATAATATAACTGAGAATCCCATAAGTGAACTATTTTCATGCAGAATGACAGTAACTGACATTTGATTTTATAAATAGCATCACAGCATATTGTGACAATTATTTTCTTCAACCAGTGATATTAAAAATAATATTAAAAAGTTTCACCAAAAGCAGTATTCAATTTTGTTGTGGAACATCTATAAAACATACTATCCTCATGGCACTAACTTTGTGATTCCAGCCACAAGACTAGTTTTTCCTGATGGAAAACAATGTATACCATTTCCATGGCAACCAGTGTAAAGTGCCGCGAGATAATTGTACAAAACTTGAAATTGATATGTTCTTTTTATTACTTGACTCCTGACTCATTTTACAAACGAATCAGACTGGCTGACTCTTCTTGTCTTTGCGTTTTCATTCTTCCAACTAGNTGACTCCTGACTCATTTTACAAACGAATCAGACTGGCTGACTCTTCTTGTCTTTGCGTTTTCATTCTTCCAACTAGAGTTCAGTTTTTGAGTCATCAATTCTCAACTACTGATCCAAAAATCCAACCAACTCACATTTACAAGGTCACAAGTCTAAACACAGTCTATTACCATCATTTGAAATGTCTTACATTCATGCATCCAGTTCAATAGTCCCGCCTGAATCGCATCTTCACTGCACTGATGCTTGCTGTCCGCAGATTTTGTTCCCACTACTCGTTGCTCTTCTGGCTCATTGTCCATCTCAGCAGCCTAGATCTGGAACATTCTCTGCATCCCGAGTCTTGCTGAGAGAGGCAAAGATGATAACCACAGAAAATTCTTTCAGATAAGTTTAGAAATTTGATCTGCCGAAGGCCATGAGTGCGCAAGATTCATAGGCGTGACTGCGGCACACTGAAGAATGTGCGGCNGTGTGGAGCACAGTAGATGGTCTTGCAGGAAGACGTTTGGTGGCTGGACATTACAGTGAGCAGGTAGATCTGCTACACAGATGGCAAAACGATTCAGCTGAACAAATTTTATTATTTGGATCTGTTTAGTGAATTCGTTCAAAAGAATTGTTCATTTCATTCTTGTGTATTTAAATTCTTTAGTGTCTCTCGTCCTCAGCTTTTGCGGCACCTGTTATTCATTTAGCTAAAGGACAGTTTTATTTTTTTTTCGCAGAATTTTTTTGTGAACTAGTGTGTGAACTATGAAATTCTAAACTACTATGGGGCATTGTCAGGTGTCAAGTTACAACATGATGATGCATTTGCAGGTTTTATCTATTAAGAGAGATAATAGTAATGAGATGCTTGTTGTCAAGGCCATTGTTATCTAGCTGTGTGCAAGCTGTGAATCCGATGATGACTCGATGATGACTCGTGACTCCTGACTCATTTTACAAACGAATCAGACTGGCTGACTCTTCTTGTCTTTGCGTTTTCATTCTTCCAACTAGAGTTCAGTTTTTGAGTCATCAATTCTCAACTACTGATCCAAAAATCCAACCAACTCACATTTACAAGGTCACAAGTCTAAACACAGTCTATTACCATCATTTGAAATGTCTTACATTCATGCATCCAGTTCAATAGTCCCGCCTGAATCGCATCTTCACTGCACTGATGCTTGCTGTCCGCAGATTTTGTTCCCACTACTCGTTGCTCTTCTGGCTCATTGTCCATCTCAGCAGCCTAGATCTGGAACATTCTCTGCATCCCGAGTCTTGCTGAGAGAGGCAAAGATGATAACCACAGAAAATTCTTTCAGATAAGTTTAGAAATTTGATCTGCCGAAGGCCATGAGTGCGCAAGATTCATAGGCGTGACTGCGGCACACTGAAGAATGTGCGGCACACTGAAGAATGTGCGGCGACCCATCTTTGTAACTTAAAGCATTTGCAAGATTATAGCTCACCTGTCATCCAAATATTCTTTTGTCACTCGCCGCCTGCGTATCATATCACTACTCTGTCCTTCCCTTTTGCCTGCATGGTACAGGTCAAAGGGAGTGATGCAAAACAGCGAGCACGTTGTAACATTTCAATAAAATTAGAAGGCAGAAATTTTGTTCTCCTTTTTTATTGACTTTCTCCAATAAATCATACAAATAATTATTTTATCTTCTTTATACAAAATAAATAAACTTTTATCAATAATTAAACTTTAAAACATCTTGCAGTAATTGTAATATTTACGCCAACATATTATTAATCATTTTTATCAAATTTCCTTCATCACCTACACGCCATTTCTTTCAGGGAAAAAACTCATTTCAAACTTCAGCGTCACTTCTGTTGTTACTTGCACTCTGATTGGCTGTCGTCTGCTGACCATGCCACACTACTCATCCAATCAGCAATGGCAAGACGAGAGCCAATCAGTACTATTTTCTTTAATTTCACGTGATTTACAAATTTTAATACTTACTACCATCTAAGGACTAAATGAACAATAACCTCTAAACCTTTATATGAAAATTAAACAATGCAATACTTGATACCCTTTAAGGTCAAAATGAATAATAACAATAGCCAGAACCTCTAAATTACCTCTACATCAATAAACTTGTGACATTACCTAAATTACATTGTACTTAGCTTAAATCATATATTAAATCTTAATTTGAAAATTATCTTACTTAATTGTCACCACAAACAAATAATCCAAAACCAAAAGGTAATAATAGTATAATAATATTTTGCAAACAAATCTGAAAGACATCATTTGTCTTCTTCAGAATCCTGTAGGGGTCTTCCCAACATTTCTTTAGCTTCTTGCAGTACCCTTTTCACCCCTGTGGGTTGTACGGCCACACCAGTTGACCTCCTTGAAATACGTCGGCCGACATTCTCTTGTTATACTGCTTCTTCATGCTGTCTCTATTTATTGTGAGGTGCTGTCGAGCAAAATCATGAATGCCAATTAGTCTGTTACGTAATTCTCTGGCATAATCAGGGGCTGCAGCTTCCTCTTCTGTCGGTCGGCCAAACTGCAGGTCACTAGGGAGGCATAGCTCTCTTCCAAACTGAATTGTTGATGGTGTTACCCTTGTGAACAGCCGAGCAGTATGCAAGGAGAAACAATGCCACCTTTAAATCCCAGTCCTTTGGTTGTCTGCCACAAAGATCAACAGGTACTGCTCAAGAGTGCTGATAAGCCTCTCAACTATTCCATCTGACTGAGGGTGTAAGTCTGTACTCGTAGTCTTTAGATCCGTGGTGATGTTAACTTTTTGATATGGTGTCATGTTTACCCATATGTGTATAGGATAACTTAAAGAATAACTCTCTCTCCACAATTTTTATAATGATTTACAGAAACAGTTAATTTCTCCACAAACTATTTGGACGTGTAGTTTAGCAGGATTTTTATTGTGTGTTTACTGAATTATTTGTAGTCAAGATACAGCATAATCACACCTTAAATGCATTAAAACCTAACAAAGTCACACTGTCTGTTTACATTCTTTTTTCTTCTTTATCATTATCCTTCTCCTTTTGGGACCACGATAAGTGTAGCAGCTAGAACACTTGCCTCCCACCAAGGCTAACCATATTTGATTTCCAGCGGGGTCGCTCCAGGAATTTCTCATTTGAGAATTGTGTCGAACAGTACTACTGGTAGGCTGGTTTTCTCTGGGATATCCCATTTCAAGATTTTGTAGGAAGACATTTGGCTCCTGGACAGCATGATAAGCAGTTAGATCTGCTAGGCAAGCATAAAATGTACTGCCCCGAAGGGCCATTGTGAGTCCTATGCTTATACCCATCCGGCCAGGGTCGAGTGAGGAAGGGAGAGCAACGAAGAGGAGAGGGCTTGTTTCCCTGCTGCGCAAGTGGGATCTGCTTGTGGTACCCCNCACAGGCTGGAAGAATGTTGCAAGGGGCAGAACGCAACCAGGCTGCTAGGCAGGCAAGCATGCAGCGCGTGCTGCTTGCGTTCATCAGGCAGTGGACCTCGCAGGGCCACTCAAAGGTGACAGCAGCGCTGACACTGCGGGAGTCTGGTGAGGGTGTGGCTTAATGTGGGGTGGAGTGCAGCCGAGACGGAGGCTCAAGAGGGATCACGGATGTCATCCTTGGCACATCAACCATTACTTGCTACTTCTCAAGCAAAAACATTCACCTCAATATACAAAAATAAGTTGACCATCAATATTTTGAAAGTAAAAATTGGAATAAAACATTTTTTATTTTCTGATAAATATGGTGTGTATGTTTGTGTGGATCCATAAATCCCCATCTGTGATAAGAAAGGTGGTCTGTGTGTAGGGAAGCGGATAAATGAGGCGCCTGTGGCAATAATCTCGCCGGCGGCACAGACTGTGAAACTGCCTAACACTGGTGCAGTGCTAGATGGGTCGAGCAGCAAGGACGATGACAAGGTCGTGGGGTGGCACTGGGAGCTGCAGCAGGGCCCACTAGGGTACCAGCCCCACCTCGTCGACGTCCCAACCCTTCAATTGGACAACCTAAAACTGCCAGGCAACTACACCTTCAAGTGAGTACAATCTCCCTTTTACTCTATTTCCTGTTTTTCCTTCTCTTCTCTTTTCCACAGTACATCACTGCTGCGATGTACTGCACAGTTCTCGGTCAATAGTTAAACGTTCTTAAAATATTTTTAATGGACAAAAAATCAAGGAAATTTAACTAGGAAAAATTTTTCAAAGTTGGAAAATTACTTGCATGTTACTATATTATGTACAGAATTACATAACATATCAAAGAGGGAAACATGCGAATTGGGGTGCAATTCTCATTAATTTTTCCACTTACCAGGAGCCAATTTATGTTGTGGAAACAATAAGCAGGGTTGAAATTGCCATGACTAGAAGTATAATGGTCCCCGGCCTATAAGAATATCATAAACTCCACTATGCCTAGCTAGCTATGCTCATATAACTGGGCTCCTAAAAAGGGGGNTGCACTTATGGTAACTTCGTAACAGGGTTTCATGTATGCAATGCATCACAGTATTTGGCAAATTGAAATGTATTCCACTATACAGTACTGGCAATGGCAATATTTCTGTGTTAACTGTTTCTTGCTAATGGCAGTTTCCCCTATTAGAGTTACTGTGTAACCTGTTTCCAAAGATAGAAAAGTTTTGATTTGTGATATAGCTTTATTCAAATGTCTACAATATATACTGTTTTTTGTCACATAATCACAGCCACCACAAAATACCAGTAGTCATACCAAAATTTTTAAATACTGGAAATAATAAAACAATTTTACTGCCTAAAGTTGTGGTCTTTATTTGAGACACTTGCAGCTGTGCCAGAACATGTATGAACGTGTCCTATGCCAGACCCCCTCTACAACAAGGATGGTTGGAGGCCGTAACCTCTGTACCCATACCTTTCACAAAGTAGAAGGGGACTAATCAAAGCGGTTTGTGCTGTGATCAGTAGGAGCCGAAGATAGCAGAGAATGACCAAATTGTCCCCCCCCCNTTTTTTTTCTAAAGAATTACTTCTCCCTTATTTTAGTTGTCAAGTCATGCACTATTCATGTGCAAGCGGAACAGTCCGTAAAGGTTGTCGGTCTCGCAGAAGCAGGTTGAGAGAGGAAGGACGTCACTGTAATTACTAGGTAACCACTTCCCCCTCGCTAGGTGTATAAGGGTATGTATAAGGGGAAAAGTGATATTTTGCCTGACCGTGATGAGCTACAGCGATAGCCAAGATCTGCCTTACACAAACCAGCCAAGAGAGGGAGAGGAAATGAGGACACCAGCTAGGCAACCCCTGTGCCTTTCANAGATCTGCCTTACACAAACCAGCCAAGAGAGGGAGAGGAAATGAGGACACCAGCTAGGCAACCCCTGTGCCTTTCAAAAGGTGTGTCAGGGGAGGAAGCAAAGTTATGGTTGATTGTGCCAAATAACAGTTGAATGAAAGGGAAAAAGAGCACAATGGATGCCACGCCTGTCACACATTTCATTCTCTGTTATTAGATGGTTTCATAACAAACCATTTGACAATTTATGCAGTTTACAAGAAATGTATGTTGAGTGCTGTCTGGGAGTATAATAAGTTCTTTATAAGTACAGAATATTTGCTTCTTCCATATGCAATCCACTCTCCACTTTATTTTTTGTATGAGTTTAATGGGAATATTTGCAGTTCTATATGGTTATTGATGGTGCTATGCAAGCATGATTTCATGTTTTAAATTAAATTAATTATATGGCAGTATGTGTTTTGACAACGCACAGTAGAATACTTTGTAGAAATTTTCCATTTTCATTGAACGTTCAATAAAGCTAAGCTGTCGTGAAATTATTTTTAATCTGCATTCCAGTTTTAATACATTTCCAACGTATTTTTTATTTTCATTTTGGAAACAAAAAGTTACATTTGTAAAATGCTATAATTTATGTAAGGTAACTCCCAGAATACAACATGAATCCCTGAATATGTGCCAGTATAAGAACAACAGTACCCCTAATAATATGAAACTAGCATTTAATGCTGAGCCTGTACTGGTTTTTACAGATACCTGTATGAACCATTACTTCCTTNTAATAATATGAAACTAGCATTTAATGCTGAGCCTGTACTGGTTTTTACAGATACCTGTATGAACCATTACTTCCTTATCGGTACAGCTGATACTGATACTATGAACTCCACAAAGCTGAAAGGAAAAAAAATCTGTACAAATATGTTTGTAACCAGTGTTGTTATTTCCGTAAATTGTTTATGCACAGGAGGTAAAACAAAATGTTTCTTGAACATTTTTATATACTGTGTCTTGGTCACAACTTTATGTTCTACTTGATGCTGACAAAGTTGTTGTTCATGTCTGGGGNCATTTTTATATACTGTGTCTTGGTCACAACTTTATGTTCTACTTGATGCTGACAAAGTTGTTGTTCATGTCTGGGTAACACGTATTTAGTTCTAGTTTTTATTATTATTATTATTATTATTATTTTGTAATAGATCAGACCTTTCAAGGTGGTGCTTCAAGTTCAAATAAAGCTGGGTTTACAATTAAAAATTATGAACTAAGAATTATGCAGTAACCGCAATTCTTGCACATGGAACATCTTCTGGATTTACAATTCACATGATAGTTCTTAAGTCCAGTCAGTGAAAACTTGCAGTAAGCATATCCTCGATACTTTTGGTTCAGTACTATTCAAACTTAACCTCATATAACACAACCANAGATCTGCCTTACACAAACCAGCCAAGAGAGGGAGAGGAAATGAGGACACCAGCTAGGCAACCCCTGTGCCTTTCGAAAGGTGTGTCAGGGGAGGAAGCAAAGTTATAGTTGATTGTGCCAAATAACAGTTGAATGAAAGGGAAAAAGAGCACAATGGATGCCACGCCTGCCACACATTTCATTCTCTGTTATTAGATGGTTTCATAACAAACCATTGGACAATTTATGCCGTTTACAAGAAATGGATGTTGAGTGCTGTCTGGGAGTATAATAAGTTCTTCATAAGTACAGAATATTTGCTTCTTCCATATGCAATCCACTCTCCACTTTATTTTTTGTATGAGTTTAATGGGAATATTTGCAGTTCTATATGGTTATTGATGGTGCTATGCAAGCATGATTTCATGTTTTAAATTAAATTAATTATATGGTAGTATGTGTTTTGACAACGCACAGTAGAATACTTTGTAGAAATTTTCCATTTTCATTGAACGTTCAATAAAGCTAAGCTGTCGTGAAATTATTTTTAATCTTCATTCCAGTTTTAATACATTTCCAACGTATTTTTTATTTTCATTTTGGAAACAAAAAGTTACATTTGTAAAATGCTATAATTTATGTAAGGTAACTCCCAGAATACAACATGAATCCCTGAATATGTGCCAGTATAAGAACAACAGTACCCGTAATAATATGAAACTAGCATTTAATGCTGAGCCTGTACTGGTTTTTACAGATACCTGTATGAACCATTACTTCCTTATCGGTACAGCTGATACTGATACTATGAACTCCACAAAGCTGAAAGGAAAAAAAATCTGTACAAATATGTTTGTAACCAGTGTTGTTATTTCCGTAAATTGTTTATGCACAGGAGGTAAAACAAAATGTTTCTTGAACATTTTTATATACTGTGTCTTGGTCACAACTTTATGTTCTACTTGATGCTGACAAAGTTGTTGTTCATGTCTGGGGAACACGTATTTAGTTTTAGTTTTATTTTTAATATTATAATTATTTTGTAATAGATCAGACCTTTCAAGGTGGTGCTTCAAGTTCAAATAAAGCTGTGTTTACAATTAAAAATTATGAATTAAGAATTATGCAGTAACCGCAATTCTTGCACATGGAACATCTTCTGGATATATAATTCACATGATAATTCTTAAGTCCAGTCAATGAAAACTTGCAGTAAGCATATCCTCGATACTTTTGGTTCAGTACTATTCAAACTTAACCTCATATAACACAACCATAGATAAGCAGGTCACTCTTCTGTTACGAACNATAGATAAGCAGGTCACTCTTCTGTTACGAACCAGCTTTTCAGCCAATTAGTACTTGAAGAGTATGTTAATGTGAGAGTATACTGGGGGCGTATCTCAAATAATTACTCATGATTTGGTAGAGCAAAACAGTATCTGATGAGTTTATTACAATTTACAGTTATACAATTATTATTTATGTTACCATTGACTGAGGGATCTTTACATTGAATTTAATATTATGTTTATTATTACTTCACTCACGCCATTTTAAATAACCCTAACCGGAACGTCATCACCTTGTTAATGTTGCCGGAGGCTGATTCTATGGCAGACGGTTAGCGACGGCCGGACACCCATCTTCCTGGTCTGCTTGGCTGGTCGGGTCGCCCAAAGGACTAATGATGAATGACGACGACGAGACGGTTAACGACGGCCTATATCAAGCGCGTGGTTCTGCGGCTGCGCTCAGTGACCGGTGGAGGGGATTTCTGCAACTGTCGACGACCAAATGGTGGCGTTGCAATCCCGCTCGTTTATGTTTGAAGGTGTGATCAGGCAAGCCGTTCAGCTAAGGCCTGACCACACCGTAACACTTCAAAGCAGATATTTTGTAGCAGAGAAGCATATCATTGTGAACTTAGTTCACAAATATAATTACAAACATGGGCATACACATGCCTTTTTAATATTTTTGGTGCTCACATTATTGTAAATAATAGTTTCCCACCAAAAGCACTGATTTGCTCTATTCTGATTGGTCTACATTACAACTTCTACTAAGATATAAAATGTAACTGTTTCTTTTAATGCTTCAAGTTTATCCCAACACTACACATAATCTGCTAAGTTCACTTGGAAACCAACTCATAAGATAACAAATTTTAAATTCTTCACACATGTCATAACTCATAATTTAATGTTTAATTTTTCTATTATACACCCAGCTTAAGTAGTGGAGTGAGGTCAAATGTCATTCTCACAACAAAAAAACTAGGTTTTAGAAAATATATTTGCACAATGCCTTATTTTCATTGCTGGTGCTAACTGTAAAAAATTCTGCACATCACTTCCAATTCATGCTAAATTTATTTCCACATTGAACATAATTAAATCTTGCTCATATACATGGATTAATTAGAAATTCAACTCAACCTTACCATTACGGTACAACATAAACTTTGTTTAGTTACTGAAACACAAACAAAATGGGAGAAAACTTGATGGCCAATNTTACCATTACGGTACAACATAAACTTTGTTTAGTTACTGAAACACAAACAAAATGGGAGAAAACTTGATGGCCAATAGATAGTAACATCTGTATTAATTAGACTTAAACGGTGTTGTGATTAAACTTTAAATGTTTTTTTTTTTTTCAAAGCAATGAGAAGTAATTTAAAGAAATCATGCAAGATGAATNTTGTGATTAAACTTTAAATGTTTTTTTTTTTTTCAAAGCAATGAGAAGTAATTTAAAGAAATCATGCAAGATGAATAACTATTTCCATGTCATAATAATTTGTAATTAGCATTTTGATGACTAGTTTTAATTGTCGTATCACATTTACGGTTAGGGTACCTTTGCCTGTGCTAAAATTATTGACTATCAATTGTACTTTCAACCCTATTGAGTATATACTTCATTCTCACAATGTTGTTGCACATATCAAAATATGATATGATTCTGTGTGTTTTTCTTGTAACAAGTAGGTTATAAATTATGTTTCTTGAAATGTGTACTGGCTAGCCAAAACAACATGCAAAATTGAAGTTCTTGTCTTCTGATCAAAACCTACATAAGAAGACACTTTTTTCAATTAATACAATTTGCCTATCACAAATTGGGAAGGGAAAAATAAATTAAGAAAATATTAGCTTACAGTATTGGTTTAAAAAGAAAAATAGGTTCAGGTGATTCTGGTATTGGGAATACTGGCAGGTTTTTAATATTAGTATTGGTACTAGCTCAGCGCTACTATCATTGCCTCAAAATGAAGTACCCACATTCATGTCAAATATGAAATGTCCATGAGGATAAATTTCTGTCCCTGTTCCAGCCTCTTCAAAGAAAGATGCCCTCCCAAATGTAAGGAGACCACAAATGCATTTGCCATATACCTTGACAAGCCAGCAAACTGCTGTATTTTGTTGAATGTAGAACCGCTTTATAATGAATCAATATTACGTAATTTATTTTGTACTTACTCTATTTTTATTTGTTGACATGTACATGGAAACCCTGAAACCCCTCCTTTGTACTTTAGAAAGGACCAGTAAAAAATATTGAACATGTCATGCTGGCCACAATTTTTTTTTTTAAAATCCTGCTTGTGATGTTTACCCAAGCCTGATGTATCCCACCTCCCTTGAATGTGCACAGACTGACAGTAGAAGACTCTGACCATGCCACCAACTCGACGACAGCCAACATCACAGTTATAAAGGTGCCGGACTACCCACCGGAAGCGAACGCCGGGCAGGACGTGCTGGTGTACCTCCCCCAAAACAACCTCACCCTGAACGGCAACCTGAGCACAGACGACCGCGGCATCGCCAACTGGGAGTGGACCAAGAGCCCTTCCGACCAGAACAAGGCCGTCGACATGCAGGTTGGCAGTCGGTGGCTACGTCTCTAACTCGCCTTGAAACTCTGTAGTGTATTCACAGTGTCCTTTGTGGTATTGGTGTCAGGTTCATGTGGTGACATGGCTGAACCAGTGAATTTTGAACCCAGTCTTTTCCATGGTAGGAACTGCGATGGTTTTGTAATTACAGGAGAACCCCTACTTTTCATTTTTCTAGGGACAACTGTAAAATGGCTTAAATTGATGGACAGTGTAAATGAAGGAAAACCATCAAATGTGAAGACTATCTTTAAGCAGTTGATGTTAATGTAGGTTACTAGGCAATACAGATACAGTACCAGTAAAATATTTTAAAATAAAAATAATAGATATCCAGTAAATTTCAAGCATTGTTATTTAGGTCAGTTTTTGTAGTAATGTAAAGATTTTTTAGCATCTTTAAGGATAGGTTATCCACTTCTATCTGTAAATAGTGAAACGGTTAAGTATTTGTTTACTTTGATTTCCCTGGTGAAATGTTAAGTTTTATTTAGAGCTTAATCGCAGATTTGGTACATTTTTCTACAGTGTTGTAAACATTTACAGGAGTGACAGTTTTACTTTCTTATGACACTGTGTTGTACACAGATCGTTGCATTCTCAGTATCTGCATAGAAGAGTTTTGTAAACAGCAAAACTGGCAACATAAGATTATAAAAATTTTGTTGACCATGTGGATTGAAAAAAATTTAAAATAGGGGAAATCCGGAAATGAAAATGGCAGGAATTTAAATATTTTAAACATAAATTAAAGTTTTTAAGGGGAAAACATTATTGTAGGGAATGGAAAATTGAGATTCTACTGTAATCCACATACTTTATTTCTGCTACGGTGATCTGGGTTCACTTCCTAACAGGTCAATCTTAAAGTTTTTGCACTTGGGAAATGTAGCAAACATTACCTTGGCCAGAGAGTAACCTGTGTCCATCACACTCCACCCCCATTTGTACTGAAAACTTTCTTGTTAAGTACCCTCTTAACACACTACTACCATGATTCATAATGAACGAGCTCCGGGTAATTTTCTAAATGGTTCGGAGCCTGCTTGAAAACCATTAGCTATCATCACCTTAGCATTTGTGTGTGCATTGGTAAATATAAAGCTGATGGTTGTGTATGTAAGGATTATTCTGCATGTGTACATGATGTGAAATGGCTGTGCATGCAAAGCTTCTAACAATATTTGTGGAAGAGAAATTGGAGCATGAATACCAGATGTCCTAAATTAATGTTTACATTCTTTGTACTGNCTAACAATATTTGTGGAAGAGAAATTGGAGCATGAATACCAGATGTCCTAAATTAATGTTTACATTCTTTGTACTGAAGCATGACACGTAGCTGGCAATATCTCTTTTTGTGTCTCTAACTTCAACTCTGCCCATGGGAAGCCATGGCACCCGCCCAAGGAACGAACCTGAGACAGTTGCACCCAGAAGATGACTGATACACTTATGTTGCCAGTGATACTAAATACGCGCGTCAATCTTGCGCCCCCTTCCTAGCCAGCGTGCCCCTAAGCAAGCATCAGATACCACCTGCAATCACAGGAATACCTTGCTTCCATCCCTCAGAGTGCAGCAAGGGATGACGTCGCCCACGAAGGGAGGAGGTGGCCAGCCGGCCAAAGATGCCCGAACCGCCGAAGAAAGACGAAGGGAGGCTATCCTCTGTATTTAAGGCTGGACGAGGCCCCAGAACCTCAGTTGTCATTGTGTGGTCAACTCAGCAGCTCGCCCTACCACTGCCGTGCTAGGGCTCTTTGCTCCTGACGTCTCTTCGAGATCTATGACAAGCAAAATTTGCTTCAACTCCCGATACACCCATTCCACTTTGGAGTGCTTACCCCGTCCCTTCAGTACTCAACTAGACAACAGTAGGGTTAGAGTAATTTTCACGACTTCTTTATTAGTTCCTCTAGATTTGCTCTTTGTCTAACATGTCCCCTTCACCGGTTACTAACGTAACTTCCACCGGTTGCTTGGTAATCACANCTAGATTTGCTCTTTGTCTAACATGTCCCCTTCACCGGTTACTAACGTAACTTCCACCGGTTGCTTGGTAATCACAAAAGCCTAGGAGTTAGTACGGGTCACCATGTTTATTCCACTCAGAATAAGTACGTTCAAGTCTATGCACATCGTTCTGATTCCAAGGGTGATTTGTACCTCTTTTCTACCTAGTAAACGCCGTCCCCCAAGGGAGAGGCAGGTGATTGTGTGTTGCCAACTAGTTTCCGACAATAGAGTAGGACTGCGGGCTCCCTTTGCTCCTTTGCTGGGTAGCACGTATGTCACAAATCACTACACGATTCGCTGGTCACCCATACTGTGGGCCCAGTGCGTAAAGGCACTCGGTGCACACGTACAGTAGAGCCCCCTACTAGGTACATTCCACGAGGAAGCCACTGGACCATGCCATTGCCTCTGGGTACTTTAGCTAGGGATATTCTGTCACCTGCCCCTTGTTTACTGCGACGGCTAGTAGAACCTGCCCATGCCCTTCACCTGACGAGGTGGGACTTAGTGGGCAGATAAGAAGGGAGCCACAGCTCCTACTGCCAACCAATTGCCAAGTATGGGTTACCCAGTCGGCCTTCAGCCTCTCCTCTGCTCTGGAACAGGCACAAGCCCCTCGTCGACAGCAGGGGCCTCACCCCTCAGGCACCCCTAGATATCTCTTTGAGCCACCCCAGAAGACCAGAAGGACTCCACACCCATTTGTCGTCTGTCTTCGACTTGGACTGCCCATGGGTCTGAGCATCAACGGTGCCGTTCACCAAGCTACACCGCCTGCTGCCGCCATTCGGAGCTCAGCAGCCCCAGGGTTTGCCAGTTCCAGCCGAGCACCAGCCGCCCCTGGACGGTCCCCACCTCAGCAGGTCAACAGTCAGCCCCAGCGCCAGCCTGCAGGTGGTAAGCCAGCATCAATAGCCGACCTAGCCACCTCCAGCACGGACGTAGCTTGCCGCCGCATGACCCGGCCGATTCTGTATACCGTCTTGTTAAAGGCAGGGGTGAACACACCCCAAACCAGCCTGTAAAGCCAACCAGGGTTCGCTGCCTGAACTTGCTTTAAAAAAACCTGTAGACTAGGTGATGTGCCAAGCCGCTGGCCGTCACGCGTCAGTACGTTAATAACAGAGAAACTTATATAGACATTCTGATGTAACTCTGTGTATTTGATGCTATGAGGACAATGTTCAGTTTGTGCAAGCATGTGTAGCTAGTAAGCTGTTGTCAGTTCTGTTTGCAGCCACAAGCCACAGCTTTATAATGGTAGGAAAAATGGCAGAGGTGACAAAGTTTTCTTTTGTGCAACATAAGTATTCTAAAGTGTTACTGGAAATGTGAAAACATGTTTAATGGAATGGTTACAGGTGAACGTTACTGTACCATGATGCAGGAAAACATTGTGCCATCTGTTCACTAAATACATATACTCAGATTACAATTTCTTTTTCCAGCAGGATGGTATACTGCCACATTACCATCAATATATATTATCGCTCCTGGATAAAACATTTGTTGAGTGGTGGATAGGTGCCAAGGATGTGTTGAGTATCCACCCAGATCTCCAGATTTAATGCAGTTATATTTTTATCTGTGTGGAACTCTGAAGATCACTGTGTATGCGACAAATTGTTAACATTCGCTCACACCCAACATTGTCCTTATTGTGTCAATTACGTCTGCAGTTTTACCAGATTGTTTTAATAGTTTCTCTGTTATTCATATTCAAAGAGTGTAAACATTGATTTCGACACCCATTACTTTTCACGCATGAATGACTGCAACTTTGGTTGGACTGTGTATTAGTCCCTTTGCTGATTGATATGCAAGTTTATTATTTCTTGTATTTCTGTTTGTTGTTTGAATGTCTAGAATTAATCACTACCCACATTTTTTACCAACTGGCCAAGGTTATAAAACTGAAGCATCTTCATAGAATTGTCTCCAGTTATGTATGTACATACTACAATGTCACATTCATTGCTGTCTTTGCTAGTTGTTTCCCCACATATGTGCATCTACAGTAACATTGAACTATTCTGTGTTATTGATGAGATATGGCGGGAATAGGCCGTTAGGCTACTGATTACATTACAAGAAGTAGACAGAATGCACAAATACTCACAGGGTGGTACTCGTAGATAGACATGCACAAACAGTAGTCAGACAAAAACATTTTCCACGTGGATGCGTGGTCGCACATTTTGCTGGCTAGGCCAGCTTCATCAGGCGGCGAGCAAAGGCGCACTGCAGTCCGGTGAGTGGTGGTTGGCAAACAGTGAACCTAGCAGCCAGGAGGCGGATTAGGGTGAGACAGGAAATTTGAAATGTGGTGGAGGGCTTATCTTATGTTTAATCCAGGTGCTGTCTGGATTTGGTGATGTATTAGTGGGCCAGTTTCTACCGTTTCAGTTCTGCACTATTATTAGAAGGAGGTGGGGCCTGCCTGCAATAGAATTCTTTCTCAACTGAAGACTCCTCAACAGCAAACCTTCCACAGCATTTCTGGTCAAACTGGCAAGACTAACTTTTACTAACAGTTTCAGGTTCCAAGACAATCACTACCTCCAAATTAAAGGCACAGTCAAGGGCACCCGCATGGCTCTCTCTTACGCCAATCTATTCCTGGATAAACTGGAACAAAATTTTCTGAGACACCAACCAACTCGACCACTCTGCTGGATGCATTTTATAGATGGCATCTTCATGATCTGGGATTCAACTGAGGACAATCTCATCCACTTCCTTAAAGACCTCAACTCGCCCAGCCTGCTTAAGTTCACATGGACCTACTCTGAATCACATGCCATATTTCTGGATGTATAACTATCCCTTCACAATGGCAAAATTGAAACAACTATTAACCTAAAACCCACCAACTACCTTTAATACCTACATTTTGACAGCTACCATCCATTCCATGCCAAGGAATCTCTGCTGTACAGTCTTCCCCCAAAGCTAAACGCATCTCCTGCACCCAAACTGATCTAAACAGGCAATGTGATATAATAGCTAAAACATTCTTCGATAGAGGCTCCCCCAAATCCCTGGTTCACAAATTAATTCAGCCTGCCACTTCAACCACAGATCCTCAAACAAAGATCAGTAACTCAGATATCCCTCTAGTTGTCCTTACCATGAGGGCATGGACAAACTCAGAACCATTCTCTACTGTGGACACAAAATTCTGGCCTCATCACCACTCACTCAAAACTTGTTCTCCAAACCACCCAGATTGGACTTCCAACAATCCCCCAACATTAGAAACAAAGTGGTGCACCCCAAATTGCCACCCAATTCCACAGTCAGTAATATCACCACCCTCAGGTGGTCTCATCCTTGCAATAGACCATGTTGTAGCTCTTGTGCTATACACCAGTCTTCCACCTCCTTCAACAGCAGACCCACCAATCAGACATATCCTATCCAGGGCAGCTACAACTGTGCGACAGAAAATCTTATCTGCAATCTACAGTACGTTCACTGCAATGCAGATTACATTGCCCTCACCACATACACTCTGATAGAGAATGAATGGTCATAGAGCGGACACCAAACAAGCCATAGCTGGAGAAAATATAAATTTCTAGGAGAAGCCAGTTGTGGCACATTCAGCATCTCACAACCAGAACTTTGACTCTGTTACTTAACCAGAGTGGTGAGGGCCCTACCTCCTTATAATAATAGTGCAGAACTGTGATGATGGGAACTAGCCTACCAATACATCACCAAATACAGACGGACACCTGCTGTAAACATAAGATAACCCCTCCGTCACATTTCATTTTTCCTGTCTCTCCCTAGTTCGCCTCCTAGCCACTAGGTTTACTGTTTGCCAATCACCGCTCACCAGATTGCAGTGTGCCACCGCTTGCCGCCTGATGAACCTGAAAAATAACATGTTTTTAAAAGGAAATATTATTTTACTCTAATAGACAGACGTCTTCTGAATTGTGTGTACCCCAGAGAGCATGTACGTACTCCCCTTGTCCCAAANATTTTACTCTAATAGACAGACGTCTTCTGAATTGTGTGTACCCCAGAGAGCATGTACGTACTCCCCTTGTCCCAAAAAAAATGTAAACTTCGGGCGCCGAGTCACTTTAACAAGTGCGAAGCTCATTTCTAGTAGCTTCTTGAGGGAAAACGAGACAATGTATTAATTAAATATTATTTTAATTCAATAAGCAGATGTCTCCAAGCAAGATTATACAGTACAAGCCCAATAAAGCGCTGCTGTTGGGAGACAACTCATTCATACCTGCCTGACAGCTATCTCTGGTTGGTGAAGGGAGGACCAGCATCAAAGCAAGAACTACTCAAATACTGTATGTTCCAGGCAAAGGATGAACTTTTTCTACCAAGGGCTGNAGCAAGAACTACTCAAATACTGTATGTTCCAGGCAAAGGATGAACTTTTTCTACCAAGGGCTGTGTTTTTCGCTGGGTTTTTGTGTTTGTCACAAGGGATGGAGGAGGTGGGTCCCTCCATTCATTTGGGATGAAGTGAGAAAGAGAAGGTTAGAAACTAAACACAAGAAGTGCTACGCGGCAGGAGCGAGGCTGTTCGAGAAAGAGAGGAGAATGAGGCCACGTTCCAGTTGGCACTTTTTGTTAACAAAATGGTCATGTGTGACCCACAAAATACGAAATACCAAACTCCAAACGAATTAGAAGATAGTCTGAGGAAGGGCATGTTTATTTTTCGGCACCTTTTCTAGTTTCTCTTTCTTAGGCCCTATTCCAATTGGCGGTTTTTGTAGTATACAATTTGTCAGCTTCAAAGCTGACAAATTACCAAACTGCGGCCATGTTTGTTTTGCCTGTTTGAAACATTTAAATACACATCCAGATGAGGTTATTGAAATAAACAAATACGTATTGTACTCACAATATTTATTTTCCAAAGCAAGATGCTGAAATATTCTTGAAATAGGCATTTTCTGATAACAAAATGTTTATTAAGTAACAATTCCACATCATATTGGTTTCATTTTGTCAATTTTAAATTTTAAACTGCCTTGAAAAACTTTAGGGAATAATTACTGTTTATTTTAAGACTTTGTGTACTTTTAATTTTGAAATAATGATAACATAAAAATAATATCAGCATGGCGTGCTAGACAGTTAAATATCGTGGTGTTCCGACTAAATGATAGAAAATGCTAAATACAAATTACTAAAAAGGAATCTCGAAACAAATTAGAACACGGCCTTAGTACATCACCGCACGACACTTTCACGATCGACATATTTTCTTGTGCCAACTTGTTTCCCATTTTATCCTGCATAATTCATTACTTTTAACTTGAACTCAAAAGTGCAACTGTACTTTTTTTCCATCTATTATATACTTTCCTTTGTATACTATCTATGCCGTAGAGCAGGTGTCGCTCGTTGGTCGCCTTCGTTTTATGCGTGACAGGTTACAGGCTACAGGACAAAGTGCTAGCTCATGCCCTTTTCTCGCACTTGCATTCCTGGACACATCCTCCCGTTCCTCTTCTTCACCCCAGCAGAAACATCACACCCTCACCCTGGGTAAAATCAATTTTCTTCTCACGAGCGCGTGTGGATCACAGCTGCTGAAAACCATGTTGCATGCACTGCACGTAAGCTTAGATATTGATTGCACAGACATGTTTAAATAAAAATTGGATCACTAGGGATTCTTTCACCAAAGATTGAGATACTGCATAAACATAATGTCGTTAAATTGGTTAAGTATGGAAGAAGGAAATCTAAGCCGTAGTTTTGTCACTTANACCAAAGATTGAGATACTGCATAAACATAATGTCGTTAAATTGGTTAAGTATGGAAGAAGGAAATCTAAGCCGTAGTTTTGTCACTTACAGAATGCGCCTTTCTTTTCTGTTACATTGCATCGCGCAAACAAAACTGACTCCGGAACTCTGCGTTTGTCCTCTCTCAAATAGATAACACATGTCAGTGCCCACTCCTTCCTCCCCCTCCCCTGACTTCCCTACATCCCGACCACCCCTAGTCGCAAATCGCAAACATAAAAATGTAAACATTGGGTGCCGGCACACTTTAATAAGTGCGAAGTCCGTTTACAGTAGCTTGTTGAAAAAAAATCAGACCATGTATTAATAAAAAATAAAAATATATATTTAAATTCAATAGACAAGCATCTTACAAATAAACGATACTCCAGAATGGTATAGGATGTTCATGGTAAAGTGAGCACTATTAAGGCCCTGGTTTTCTCTCTCTCTCTCTCTCTCTCTCTCGCATGCACGCACGCGCACACACACGCACACACACACACACTTGTTTATGCTAAACATTTTCGCAGGACTATTGCATAGTTTATGCTTTTCACCACAATCAAAATTTAACATCTGAGGCCACCATGGAATAAATATGTTTATTGGTTATTATTCCCGTAGAATGGTTTTAAAAAGTCCTCACTTTACCATTATACGCTATACGTACAACCCTCCATTGTCACCAAAAAACCATAAACGCAGCGTACACAACCATTATGCATACATTAGTGGCCAGCACGTCCTTATTTATACATTTATCACACTAAAGTGGAAAGCACTGTTGTTTTTTACTTTGGATACAAACATGATACCTACCTCAGAAGTGTTAAACTATTATTCGTAGATTATGATAGGCTCTAATAATTCTCTTATACCTAATCTTCCATTCTGAACTGAAGGAAAAAAAAAAGAATTGTACACAAACACAAATGGGTACACTCTACATAAATAAATAAACAATACACAAGCAACAATAAGTTCATGCAATAAGTTGATATAGGCGTACATACCTATGTGCCAGATGTGACTTCTGCTCTGTAATGAAGTTAGGTTAACTTCTATCCATGCACATCTGCTATTGTCTCCCGCTTGACACTGCCACTTTAAAATGTTCACGCAAACACAAACAGGATGAGGGGGAATTCAAAGCACTGAATGTCTTCTCTGTTCGTTTTCGCATGTAGTGTTGCCTACATANCACAAACAGGATGAGGGGGAATTCAAAGCACTGAATGTCTTCTCTGTTCGTTTTCGCATGTAGTGTTGCCTACATATAGTAATTATTACTTAAACAGTGCCGTACTAGAATGGCAGACACATAAATAAACACAAATAAGTTGAATTTATGATCCGTCATTTTTGAAACAACAGTATCTACCATGCCATAGTTAGCCGTGAAATTATGCACGTATTGTACATACAGTAATATTTAAAACAATGCAGTATTAAGATTGGCAGACACTTGTAAATATGCACGGAAAATTATAATTAACAATATTAATGTATAAAAAATCCTATTGGCACACTTTTCGTTTGGCTTAGTCAGTAGCTTTATTTTTTAAAGAAATCTTTGTTTGATGCCTGCTACTTCTTGCAAATCACCCACGCTACATAATGTTGGAAGAACTCTAAATTCTGGTGTAGAATTTGAGTCATTATCGACAAGATCTTCCAACACCTGTAGCGCATTGAGGCAGGCCTTCCTGGAGGACTTGGGCGGTTTCTTCTTTTCCTCGCTTTCCTCACTGTGGTTTGACGACTCANTTAAATTCAATAGACAAGCATCTTACAAATAAACGATACTCCAGAATGGTATAGGATGTTCATGGTAAAGTGAGCGCTATTAAGGCCCTGGTTCTTTTTTTTTTTTTTTTTTTCTCATTTGTGTATGCTAAACATTTTCCAGGACTATTGCATAGTTAATGCTTTTCACCACAATCAAAATTTAACGTCTGAGGCCACCATGAAATAAATATGTTTATTGGTTATTATTCCCGTAGAATGGTTTTAAAAAGTCCTCACTTTGCCATTATACGCTATACGTACAACCCTCCATTGTCACCAAAAAACCATAAACACAGCGTACACAACCATTATGCATACATTAGTGGCCAGCACGTCCTTATTTAAACATTTATCACACTAAAGTGGAAAGCACTGTTGTTTTTTACTTTGGATACAAACATGATACCTACCTCAGAAGTGCTAAACTATTATTCGTAGATTATGATAGGCTCTAATAATTCTCTTATGCCTAATCTCCCATTCTGAACTGAAGGAAAAAGAAAAAANGGAAAAAAAAAAGAATTGTACACAAACACAAATGGGTACACTCTACATAAATAAATAAACAATACACAAGCAACAATAAGTTCATGCAATAAGTTGATATAGGCGTACATACCTATGTGCCAGATGTGACTTCTGCTCTGTAATGAAGTTAGGTTAACTTCTATCCATGCACATCTGCTATTGTCTCCCGCGTGACACTGCCACTTTAAAATGTTCACGCAAGCACAAACAGGATGAGGGGGAATTCAAAGCACTGAATGTCTTCTCTGTTCGTTTTCGCATGTAGTGTTGCCTACATATAGTAATTATTACTTAAACAGTGCCGTACTAGAATGGCAGACACATAAATAAACACAAATAAGTTGAATTTATGATCCGTCATTTTTGAAACAACAGTATCTACCATGCCATAGTTAGCCGTGAAATTATACACGTATTGTACATACAGTAATATTTAAAACAATGCAGTATTAAGATTGGCAGACACTTGTAAATATGCACGGAAAATTATAATTAACAATATTAATGTATAAAAAATCCTATTGGCACACTTTTCGTTTGGCTTAGTCAGTAGCTTTATTTTTTAAAGAAATCTTTGTTTGATGCCTGCTACTTCTTGCAAATCACCCACGCTACATAATGTTGGAAGAACTCTAAATTCTGGTGTAGAATTTGAGTCATTATCGACAAGATCTTCCAACACCTGTAGCGCATTGAGGCAGGCCTTCCTGGAGGACTTGGGCGGTTTCTTCTTTTCCTCGCTTTCCTCACTGTGGTTTGACGACTCGGGTGCCTTCACAAAGTCGTTGTCACAGTGCTCGCCCAGATTGCCACCCCATCGGCAACACAAACAAACTCTTCATAGGTGCATAGTGGGACAGTCTTTTTCCATGTCAAGTCGTTGCTTGGTGAATCGTAGGCAAGATGTGTGGAGGGGCCAGCTGGGGCAGGTGGACGTCCTGGGCTGCGGCTCGGTCTCTATTTCCGCTGGGTCGTTGACATCTTCTTCAATGTCCATTGTGGCAGGCAAAGGGAGGTAGGGGCTTTGTCGATAACAAAGTGGACATGCCAGAAACAATTGCGGATAATCTTTGGAGTGGTCTTGTCCCACGATGCTTTGATGGCTTGTATTGCCTTGTAGACATCCCTCTTCTTGTATCCCCAACCAAGTTCCAGATCCAACACGACACTGACTGTGCGCTTGTGCATAAAGTTAACTTTCAGTGCCCTAATTATATCCTGGTCCAGGGACTGAAGGGCACTGTTGGGCAGTAGAAACACCAGCTCGATGTTCGTTATGTTCTGGATGTGTGGGTAGGCAGGGCAGGTGTTGGTGAAAAGCATGATGCTGCAGTTTTTACAATGCATGCGGGAGTCGAATGCACAAACCCAGCTCGTGAACATTGCCAACGTGACCCAGGACAAGGTGTTTAAATCTTACTGGCACAAGCGGGTTCATCTTCTCACTGCTGTCAATTTGAAGGAGATGGGCTGAAAAATAAGTTTCTCGTATTCATTTCAGTTGCTAACCAGTGTGATTCTCTTCACACTACTGTATGATTTGGAAGTGGAAAAGATCTAAAAATGTATACCAACCCATTATTGTCTGCCCCTTCCATCAAGGTCACCAATGTTTACCCACATGTGCCTGCCATTATCTAAGTTATGCTCCAGGGTTGCCTAGCCCAGAGACTACGCCTTGTGAGACTGCATAATAGTAAAAACTCTGGGGTAAACTTTTGAAAGGAGGAATAAATACTACCTTTCTTTAACATTGCAGTGAGAAAATAGATTAATTACAAGTTCATATCCAGATATAGTTGTTTTTGTGTGTGAATGGTATTACTGCAATAGACGAGGCGGAAATTTTGTGCAGTATTACAAATAAAACGTGTATTAATTTTTTTTTTTTTTTTTTTTTTTTTTCCGGCAGTCCGAAACTGGAAACTAGTATGCTTAGCTTAGTTAACCACAAATATGCCGCTAAACGTCTTTCATAAATAATAAAACCGTAAGCTGAAAAATTGGCATTGGACAAACAAGAGGGGGTAGGAAAGGTAGGATAATTTCAGCACCCAACAAGACATTTTGTTTACAGTTTCTTAGAAATTGATACATTATTCATTCAGGAAAGAGTAATCAATAAGGTAGACATGTCCTGGTTAAAATTATTCCTCAGGACTGCAGATATGAACACAGATTACCATCAAAACACGAATATTATATTCATTCTAAAACTTAATTTTTGACTTTAATGAAAGAGCCTAATTTCGAACTTGACTCGAAGCTCAGGAATTTTTCAGTCTGCTTGCTCTGGCTTGACTTAAACTAAGAAAAATCCTAGGCTCGTAGACCTTTATTAAGAAGTAGGGTGAAGGAGGTGTTTGTCAATTAATTGTTGTGGTGAAAAATAAATTTATGTACCTACATATGAAAGCAAGAAAATAACTCTGCTTCTGGGTTTTTATAAGTGGAAGACTAACTGTCACATGTCACATTGATAATGGATACTGTAAGTTTTCCCATTTATATTTATGTGCTGAACTCTTAAATGTTAAGTCAGAAATATTATCACCGTAAAATAATTAACATTAATCAGCACGTATCATTTTTAGGTAAAATTATAAGATTACAAAAAAAAGTGAGATGACAAAATGGTTCATTTTAGCATGAAGTACTGAAAATCAGTTTTTGTGCTCGCTATACCTTACGTCACCCGCCAGTCTACAAGGCAAGCAGCCCATGCTCATTGGTTGCCGACCACAGTATTGATTGGGGGGTTGCGTGTTCAGCTCTGCCGGTGGAGGGAGGGTGAGCCAGCCACCTTGGCAGGGTTACTTGGTTTAGTTGCACCATAAAATCTCTGATTTTCCTGTAAGAAACTAGTTAAAATGTAGTTCGAACTTTCTAAAAGTTGCGCGGTGCACTGTGTTTACGCCTTTTTTTATGACAAGGGAGTACCTAAATGCCCATCTAGGGTATAATTTTTGGAAGGTTGTAGTTTTGAGAGTTGGCTATTTATATCACTCTTTGTGTTGGATAAAATGTAACCACATTATAAAGTGTTATTGTGGAAGTAAGAGATAGTGGTATNTTTATATCACTCTTTGTGTTGGATAAAATGTAACCACATTATAAAGTGTTATTGTGGAAGTAAGAGATAGTGGTATATGTTGTTACAGAACACTCGCACTCCATACCTGCAGCTTTCAAACCTGGAGAAGGGCATGTACACCTTCGTGCTGAAGGTGACGGATACTAGTGGTCAGTCCTCGTCTGCGGAGGTACATGTGTTCGTGAAGCTGCCAACTAACCAGCCCCCTGTTGGTAATTATTTCTCCAGCATCGTCATCACTAACATCTCTTCCACCCTATTACCATTATCTATCTTCATCTGTTGTACCCATTCTATTATATACTGTATCTCTACCTGTTCTGCCTCTTTCTGTTATGTGTCCTGCTGACCTTCTAACCCTTACCACAACCGTTATTTTACCCTTATACTGGTGCCCTCTTGTCCCATTACCTTCCTATNTGCTGACCTTCTAACCCTTACCACAACCGTTATTTTACCCTTATACTGGTGCCCTCTTGTCCCATTACCTTCCTATTCCATGTCTCTTTACTGAGTGTCCCTTTTACCCATTGCCCCTTTAACCCATTGCCCCTTTTACTGATTGCCCCATTTACAGATTGCCCCTTTAACCCATCACCTCTTTAACCCATCACCCCCTTAACCCATCANTGCTGACCTTCTAACCCTTACCACAACTGTTATTTTACCCTTATACTGGTGCCCTCTTGTCCCATTACCTTCCTACTCCATGTCTCTTTACTGAGTGTCCCTTTTACCCATTGCCCCTTTAACCCATTGCCCCTTTAACCCATTGCCCTTTTTACTGATTGCCCCATTTACAGATTGCCCCTTTAACCCATCACCTCTTTAACCCATCACCCCCTTAACCCATCACCCCCTTAACCCATCACCCCCTTTAACCCATCACCCCTTTAACCCATCACCCCTTTAACCCATCGTCCCTTTTACCCATCAATTATTTTACCCATCACTTATTTTACCTATCCCTCTTTTTACCCACTGCCTCTTTTACTCTGTGTCCCTTTTACCCATTGCTAGGGCCTAGAAATTTTTGTGAACCACGAAAGAATGTGAAATATTGAGAAATTATATTTATTCGCAAAATTCTGTAACAATTCCCGCATTTGTAAACATTGACGAAATTGCTTGTGTAAGTTTATCTAAAACCTCAATGCAAGTTTTTTTTTACCATTAAAACTCTTACAAACGTTTAGTTTTACATTTTTCATTGGGTTATACAGCATTATCTCAAATATACTTCACATAAGTGTGGATAACAAAACTATTTGCAGGGTGATCACGTTGTTGATTAAAAAAAACATAAACAAAACTTAACGTCACGAAAACAATTCATAAATCAATTGGTAGCAAGGTTGGAAGATTATCGTTGCACGTCCGCTTCAATACATATCGACCCGAATCGCTATGGCCTCCTACCTTACGTGCTCCTTGACTATGGCTCTCGTTCACTGGCAGAATCACACTTGGTGTGTATTTTATTTAGAAACGAACATCTCTAACCAAAAATGTTGTTAATATGACAAAATTAAATAATACCTGTAACTGCGCCAGACATCTGATCACCTGTGTGTGGTAGTGAGCCATGCCAGACGCAGACACACTGTTGCTAAGTCTCCTGCGCCGACATTCCACGTACTGCGTGGGCTCCCTGTACCACATGCAATCATAAACACACACACAGGTTAGCTGCGCAAAGAGGTGGCGTCTATCTCCCTTCGAGTATGTTATGGTGCTCCATTACATCCCGCTACTGTACTACATGCATTGGCTTGCCCACGACTGTCAACTGCCTTGCTGCAGGGGTCACCCTTGCCCCTCGTCCTGCACCTGTCTTGCTGTTCCCTGGGCAACTTAGTCTCTACCCTTCAGACATCCATTTGGGTACAGACTGGATTGTATCTCGTACTTAGCTTATCAATAAACAAGCACATTCCATCTGGGTTAAGCTGTTCTTTCACTCAGCTCACATTGTTTCCGAACTTAAAACCTGCTTTCTTACTCTTTCGACCTGGTTCTAAAACTATTCTTTCGAGGGAAGGTACGAACTTGCACCCTCTACCCTTCAGGCGGTTGTGGTTAGTCCGGCACAACACTCCAACCCTGGCGACTATGTACAGCGAACATGCTGCATTGTCAGTCTCCGTGGAGGACAGAGTGTGGGAGCTTCTGTCTGCTACTGTCGGTAAATCACTTGGTGGTGTGATCAGGCCACACCTCTTGGGTGATTTTCAGCAGGAGGACAGAGGTGACTCTAATTGGGACACAAGCTTATGAACTTTCCAGGGGTATAAGGTCTGTACCTAACACCAGGGAAGAAGCGGCAGGCTTGTCTGGACACTGGCTCTGGAAAGAGGTCATCTCTACAGAAGGCTTACCCAGGCTTTACCCTTGCTATACCCTACTGTTCTAAGGCAGCAAACTGTGTCTCTCCCCACTGGACACCCACTTAGGTGCTCTCACTGGTTACACCTATGCCTCATCGAGCTGGGGTGCAGAAGGCAGCCTGGAGAGCCTTTGCAGAAACTGGTCGGAGGGAGGAAGGCCCTGGGAACACCCACGTATATATCAGACTCTGGGAGGAAGCAGCCAGAGAGAAGGGTGCTCTTGTCAGGAGGATACTGGACCGCAGTTGCCAGTTTGGACCAGGAATAACTATAGGGTTCCTACCAGGGTGCACCTCAGTTCCTAGAGCCAGAGTCATGTCTTCCCTACCTCTTACCCTGCCTAAATCGAGGCCCTTTGTTCCTTGTCTGACCGCCGCAACCCATGTGGCCAGACAACACCAATACCTAGGTCTACCATAAAACCAGCACCTCCTAAGTTTACCCAGCAAGTCATCAACCTCCCTGGCAAGAAAGATAAGTCTCTGCCAAATAGTCCTGTTAATAAGGCCCACGCTTCCCAGTCCTAAAGGGGCGAAGGATCTGACGTTGATGCCTAGAGACCCCAAAAATGGTGAATAGATCATGCTATTGGTGGAGTAAAAAAACCTCAAAGCTGTATATACAAATTAAGAAAGCGGTGTTTAGGAATATTTCTTATTTCACAAAAAAAAATNTAAAAAAACCTCAAAGCTGTATATACAAATTAAGAAAGCGGTGTTTAGGAATATTTCTTATTTCACAAAAAAAAATACAATTAAAAATAAATGCCAAATTATGCATGTAATAAAAAGTGGCTAGTTATACATAAACTGAAAANAAAAAAAAATACAATTAAAAATAAATGCCAAATTATGCATGTAATAAAAAGTGGCTAGTTATACATAAACTGAAAAAGAATAAAATCATTGAAGTTATTCAATTAAATATCATTATACACTTGGATTGTAATATTTCACATACCTACTCATCTCAAGAAATTATTCTTATTCTCTCCAGGTAAGTTTAAAATTTTTTACAAAATACTGTTTAAGATTTCAGTTGCACTATTTCAATATTCATTTCAAGAGTTCAGCGTATTGTATAACAGAAGTTGTTCTTCTTTCTAGGCTCTAAATAAAATTACTTAGAATTATGCTAACGTACAATGTGTGTGTTTAACCATTTCCTCATCGCTGAATGATCTGCCTTTTCTTGAGGAATATTCACTTCTATCATTGTGTCAACAAAACTAGAAACAAATTCTTGTTTCTGAGCCTTTACATTATTTACTGTTTATACAATTTCTCCTATCTATATTTGTTTGGTTACAAAAGAATTTGTCTGACAAAATAACAATTTTTTTTGTTTTGTGCGTGTTGTTTGCAACATGCTTTTTGCACATGTCTTTGCGTGTCCAATCAATCCTCACGTTGCAAAATTTGCACATCATAATNTGTTTGCAACATGCTTTTTGCACATGTCTTTGCGTGTCCAATCAATCCTCACGTTGCAAAATTTGCACATCATAATTTTATCACACAAATATACATTCATATGAGCAGGTCTCAATGAGATGGTATATGTGACTTATTGTTCTGTGGCTTACAGAAATTTGCAGATCTATCATCCCCCTAGTCGTGGTTAGGTTGGTTGCTAACCCACTGAGTTGAGTTTAAGTTTTTCTCTTTCCTCGTGCAAGTGTGTCGGCCTTCTCTATTCCCTCTCTTACTAAAGTTAGAACTGAGCCTGTGTCCAATAAACATTCTATCTCTCTTCCTAACCTGATATATACTAGAACAGTAATGTCTGTTACACCTATATCCTTAGGGGGCTTGTCAGATTCTATGATTACTGTAGTTTTTCTTATCGCAGCTGAGAAACCTATTTTCTTGGGAGTGCCAGTACCGCTGTTCTACTTGCCCCTAGTCTCGTTTCCCTGTCTCGTATCTTGCGAATTGTTGTTCTGTCGACTTCCACTTGGTCTGCTTGATCATATTCTTTGTCGGTCGCCCTGTCTATTTCCAGATTCGTCGTGTCCCTGATTTTGTATCCTGATTTGCTGGTTATTGCTCTCTGACCTATCTGACTTACTGAAAATTTTCGGATCTATAATCCTTATCATAATGTCCTTGTTTACCACACGAAAAACATGTACCTTTGTCCCTCCTGTATTTTACTCCTCGTTTGTGCTGCTGCCTACGGGTCCTTCCTTGTGTCTGTAAGTGTAGTTATCCTGGAATAATGTTTCACCTACATTTACCTGTTTTTTGACCTGCCAATTTTCCTTGAAGCCATTTCGNTGTAGTTATCCTGGAATAATGTTTCACCTACATTTACCTGTTTTTTGACCTGCCAATTTTCCTTGAAGCCATTTCGTAAGAGACATTTTTCTGCTATATGACCTTTCCTTCCACACTTGATGCATGATAACCTTGTTTCCGTTATTTCCTTGTCTTTGCTGGGGACTGATCTAGTTATATCCCTACCAGATAAAAGATTTGTTTCCTCCTCTAGAGCCACTAGCGTACCTATTTGCATTCCTTTACGTCTAATTATGGTCTGATACACTCGTTGGCTAAGCCTTGAACAAAGCATGCGGGCGAGATGTCTAAGGCTAGAGCTCCTTATTCTTGCAACTGCGAACAAACCCTCAATGCTGCCTTCTAACTCTGTAACAATAGCGTCGACCCTTCTGTCCCAGCTAGCTACCCCTTTGCTAACTCCCTGTCACTCATTAAACAATCAACATGCATAAAAATCAATCTCCATCTGACATCGTAATTTTCCTCTAACACCTCCTTCACGTCCGCCCATGTATAAGTTCTCTCACGGGCTAGAAGTTTCACTTTCGCATCCCANTGTTTGCAACATGCTTTTTGCACATGTCTTTGCGTGTCCAATCAATCCTCACGTTGCAAAATTTGCACATCATAACTTTATCACACAAATATACATTCATGTGAGCAGGTCTCGATGAGATGGTATATGTGACTTATTGTTCTGTGGCTTACAGAAATTTGCAGATCTATCATCCCCCTAGTCGTGGTTAGGTTGGTTGCTAACCCACTGAGTTGAGTTTAAGTTTTTCTCTTTCCTCGTGCAAGTGTGTCGGCCTTCTCTATTCCCTCTCTTACTAAAGTTAGAACTGAGCCTGTGTCCAATAAACATTCTATCTCTCTTCCTAACCTGATATATACTAGAACAGTAATGTCTGTTACACCTATATCCTTAGGGGGCTTGTCAGATTCTATGATTACTGTAGTTTTTCTTATCGCAGCTGAGAAACCTATTTTCTTGGGAGTGCCAGTACCGCTGTTCTACTTGCCCCTAGTCTCGTTTCCCTGTCTCGTATCTTGCGAATTGTTGTTCTGTCGACTTCCACTTGGTCCGCTTGACCATATTCTTTGTCGGTCGCCCTGTCTATTTCCAGATTCGTCGTGTCCCTGATTTTGTCTCCTGATTTGCTGGTTATTGCTCTCTGACCTACTGAAAATTTTCGGATCTATAATCCTTATCATAATGTCCTTGTTTACCACACGAAAAACATGTACCTTTGTCCCTCCTGTATTTTACTCCTCGTTTGTGCTGCTGCCTACGGGTCCTTCCTTGTAGTTATCCTGGAATAATGTTTCACCTACATTTACCTGTTTTTTGACCTGCCAATTTTCCTTGAAGCCATTTCGTAAGAGACATTTTTCTGCTATATGACCTTTCCTTCCACACTTGATGCATGATAACCTTGTTTCCGTTATTTCCTTGTCTTTGCTGGGGACTGATCTAGTTATATCCCTACCAGATAAAAGATTTGTTTCCTCCTCTAGAGCCACTAGCGTACCTATTTGCATTCCTTTACGTCTAATTATGGTCTGATACACTCGTTGGCTAAGCCTTGAACAAAGCATGCGGGCGAGATGTCTAAGGCTAGAGCTCCTTATTCTTGCAACTGCGAACAAACCCTCAATGCTGCCTTCTAACTCTGTAACAATAGCGTCGACCCTTCTGTCCCAGCTAGCTACCCCTTTGCTAACTCCCTGTCACTCATTAAACAATCAACATGCATAAAAATCAATCTCCATCTGACATCGTAATTTTCCTCTAACACCTCCTTCACGTCCACCCATGTATAAGTTCTCTCACGGGCTAGAAGTTTCACTTTCGCATCCCAAATTATTTTTGACTTCACAAATTTCAAAAGTATTGAGTGTTTATCTGGATGCACCAATTCAAACGCTGTATCGGCATTGTTTAAAAATTCCCTAAGCCTCCTTTTTTCCCTTTAAATGGTTGGTCTATCAATTTAATTGCCACAGTGACAGATAAATTGGTCACCAGCCTCACTCCCATTCTATCAGCCNAAATGGTTGGTCTATCAATTTAATTGCCACAGTGACAGATAAATTGGTCACCAGCCTCACTCCCATTCTATCAGCCAGCCATAATTATGCATGCAATTAATGTGACCCACAAAACAGCTTCTATACCTCTCATCTCTCTACACACTTTCTTTGCACTAACCTTAACATATTCATTAATATCCGTCAGCTTGTTGTGAAGTTTCTTTGCGCTGCTGCATCTTGCTTCTTCTTGCCGTCGCTGTCTGTTGCGGAGTGCTCTGCTCGACCCCGCTCCCAGATTCGCCGCCGCCTGCCGCCGCTGGAAGTTCTACCCCGCGTCCCGTCAGCTNCCCCGCTCCCAGATTCGCCGCCGCCTGCCGCCGCTGGAAGTTCTACCCCGCGTCCCGTCAGCTTGGTCGATGGTCGCTGCCTCCTCAGAAGCACCGCCAGTCGCCGCCTTATCTCTGAAGCGCCGGCATCTGCCTGAAGCATTGTGTCAACACTGTCTTCCGTGGTCTGTGGTCCATCCGCCTTATCTCGGAGTGTTTGCCACCTGCCCTGTTGTGACAACACTATCTGTGATCCACTGGGCATCTTATCTAGAAATTGTGGCGGCCTGCCGTTTCCTTGTGGAAAAACTAAGCACTCTTTTTCTGTAATTATTAAATTTATTTGCTCCTCTTAATATTCTCCTTTTTAGTTTATCAACCATATTATTTGATGCCACGCCAAGCAACTGTCATCTCTAATCAGTACTATCAAATTTTGTCCGTATTCTCNACTGTCATCTCTAATCAGTACTATCAAATTTTGTCCGTATTCTCAGTACTATTCACCTCACCTAAACATCTGACACCAAAATATCTTGTGTAGTGTGCTGAGCGATAATGACACTTACCATTTGTCATCAAGAATTCTGAGTGGGTCTGTGAGGTGATAAGTGCCATAACACAGTGCTTAGAGAAGGTCCGTATCAAAGCTCACGTATCATTTATTCTACATTAAGTACTTTCTTGCAACTGCCATTTACATCAAGTTAAAATGCATATCTGAATTAGCTCATTAGCAGTGATGTAAAGGACTCAAGATCCTGAGATGATGATTTAACTTACATATTGTTGCAGGTGATGTAGTCTTCCGATGGTACNCAGTACTATTCACCTCACCTAAACATCTGACACCAAAATATCTTGTGTAGTGTGCTGAGCGATAATGACACTTACTATTTGTCATCAAGAATTCTGAGTGGGTCTGTGAGGTGATAAGTGCCATAACACAGTAGCTATCTCTTCCAGGCATTCAAAGCTCACGTATCATTTATTCTACATTAAGTACTTTCTTGCAACTGCCATTTACATCGAGTTAAAATGCATATCTGAATTAGCTCATTAGCAGTTATGTAAAGGACTCAAGATCCTGAGATGATGATTTAACTTACATATTGTTGCAGGTGATGTAGTCTTCCGATGGTACNATGTAAAGGACTCAAGATCCTGAGATGATGATTTAACTTACATATTGTTGCAGGTGATGTAGTCTTCCGATGGTACTCTTCTGGTTACCAAGATCAAGCCTACCTTACATGCTAAGAATCCCTTATTTATACCTCTAAACGTTTGTGCTTGGCACTCACAGGAGAGGGCCGTGTGCTACCCTTGGGGTCATAACAGTGCCCCTTGAGATTTGTGTGCACTCGCGTGATGCTGTGTGCACCGAGGGCCTACGTGCCCCAACACTCGTGAGACGTTATGTTAACACAAGTTTCCTGTCCTCTTTCAGCAAGATAAAATACATTTTTTACATAGTAACATGGTTTTACATTCATACATTTTCCAATTTTTGATTATATAATATTATATACATGGGGTACGATCACACTACATTGCAAACCTGCTTGCAAGCCTGTGCAGAGGCAGGTGAATGTGGATCATGAGGTTGCATATGTGACTTACATGGACTGCTTTTACAGCGACTGTTAAAAATTGTCAGTTTTATAAATGAAAAACTAGGCCTAAATAAAAACCATTTTACCTCATACATTTAGCCTGTTAGTTCTCCTAATTTTTTATCTTCTACTTTCCTTCCATTAAGGTCTTAAGTGAAAAACACTTTTTTCTTCTCTTATCTCACTAAATTTGATGTCCGTTTAAAGAGTTGCTTTTTTATATTTGATTTATTTTTCAAATGTTTGTAAAAGGTGTGTGGTGAAATCTACAGGAAGTCCCTCTACAATTATGCCCAGTCAGTTGCAGATAGACTTTCACTTCAGTCATGTCTGTGTTGAACTGCATGCGAGGAAGAAATGTGGGCACCACTAGTGTCGCACCATGCGCTCTCTGCTCCAACCAAAGCCATGCACACTGTTTTTTGGTGCACGTGCAACTTGCGAGCTTTTCCTTTGATCTTCTGCCTGGAGGAGAAATTGAGGCTTATACTCTGATGCATAAGGCTATTTNCAACTTGCGAGCTTTTCCTTTGATCTTCTGCCTGGAGGAGAAATTGAGGCTTATACTCTGATGCATAAGGCTATTTAGCAATCCACACCTCCCACGAGTTGGCTTGCAAACCGTTGCATGAGGTGGCTCATGTGTATCAGGATGCACCTTAAGACTGCTATACTTTGCTGGTTGTACTTGGATAAACGGATACACCATCCTTAAAATACGGTGCAGTACATTTGAGTGATGGCGGATGTACATTATGTGCAGCGGACGCAGGTGATGATGCAGGGGTCTCCTTGCCCCAGACGTGGGTCCTGCTGAACGGCTCCCGAAGCCACGATGACATCAAGATAGTTGCCTGGTCATGGCAGCAGTTGAGGTATTGTAGTCCACACCTCACACTTACAGTTCAACCTCCCTATTTTACACTTTTCTAACTATGTGTAAATTAAAGGAAACCTTCAGACTTAAAGACTATCTTTGATGTAAATTTAGATTAATAGGCAGGACACATACTAGTTTAATATTTTAAGTTGAAAAAGTAGATAGGTATCTAGTAATTTTCAAGCACTTTTTATTATTTAAGTTAATATTTGTAATCACAAACAGAAATCTTAATGACTTTAGGAATTATGTTTTCCATTTTTGGCTGTAAACAGTAACTGTTAGCCTTTGTTTACTTTCAATTCTCTTATGAAATGTTAGGGTGTATTCAGAACTAAATTACAGCATAATATATTCATCTCCATTTAAGTTATCTTCTGGCCTATAACCATACCCAGGGTTGTTACATGTTAAAAAAATCTTGGAAAAGTTAAAGAATGTGAAAACCCTTTGGGAAATCCTTTAAAAGTCAGGGAAACTGATGAGTCATGTTGAAAAGTGTAACCTGCAATAAAAATTTAACTTAACCGATTTTCTGAAAAGTAAAATACCATATTTACTCAATTCTAATCGCCACCAAGTTTTTTGGGGAAAATTCTAAGATAAAATTATTGGATGAGGCCACAGATTGAACCACCACCTTAGTAGGAAATTTAATTTCTGAAGGAAGTTTGAAGTTCAATTTTGCCTTTGATATAAATAGTTTTCCATTGAAACAAACATATTTCACTCTGTAAAATTATAATATTGTACTTTTGGAAGCAAGTAATAGCTTTGCCTGCTTCNGATCACACTACATTGCAAACCTGCTTGCAAGCCTGTGCAGAGGCAGGTGAATGTGGATCATGAGGTTGCATATGTGACTTACATGGACTGCTTTTACAGCGACTGTTAAAAAATGTCAGTTTTATAAATGAAAAACTAGGCCTAAATAAAAACCATTTTACCTCATACATTTAGCCTGTTAGTTCTCCTAATTTTTTATCTTCTACTTTCCTTCCATTAAGGTCTTAAGTGAAAAACACTTTTTTCTTCTCTTATCTCACTAAATTTGATGTCCGTTTAAAGAGTTGCTTTTTTATATTTGATTTATTTTTCAAATGTTTGTAAAAGGTGTGTGGTGAAATCTACAGGAAGTCCCTCTACAATTATGCCCAGTCAGTTGCAGATAGACTTTCACTTCAGTCATGTCTGTGTTGAACTGCATGCGAGGAAGAAATGTGGGCACCACTAGTGTCGCACCATGCGCTCTCTGCTCCAACCAAAGCCATGCACACTGTTTTTTGGTGCACGTGCAACTTGCGAGCTTTTCCTTTGATCTTCTGCCTGGAGGAGAAATTGAGGCTTATACTCTGATGCATAAGGCTATTTAGCAATCCACACCTCCCACGAGTTGGCTTGCAAACCGTTGCACGAGGTGGCTCATGTGTATCGGGATGCACCTTAAGACTGCTATACTTTGCTGGTTGTACGTGGATAAACGGATACACCATCCTTAAAATACGGTGCAGTACATTTGAGTGATGGCGGATGTACATTATGTGCAGCGGACGCAGGTGATGATGCAGTGGTCTCCTTGCCCCAGACGTGGGTCCTGCTGAACGGCTCCCGAAGCCACGATGACATCAAGATAGTTGCCTGGTCATGGCAGCAGTTGAGGTATTGTAGTCCACACCTCACACTTACAGTTCAACCTCCCTATTTTACACTTTTCTAACTATGTGTAAATTAAAGGAAACCTTCAGACTTAAAGACTATCTTTGATGTAAATTTAGATTAATAGGCAGGACACATACTAGTTTAATATTTTAAGTTGAAAAAGTAGATAGGTATCTAGTAATTTTCAAGCACTTTTTATTATTTAAGTTAATATTTGTAATCACAAACAGAAATCTTAATGACTTTAGGAATTATGTTTTCCATTTTTGCCTGTAAACGGTAACTATTAGCCTTTGTTTACTTTCAATTCTCTTATGAAATGTTAGGGTGCATTCAGAACTAAATTACAGCATAATATATTCATCTCCATTTAAGTTATCTTCTGGTCTATAACCATACACCCAGGGTTGTTACATGTTAAAAAAATCTTGGAAAAGTTAAAGAATCTGTAAACCCTCTGGGAAATCCTTTAAAAGTCGGGGAAACTCATGAGTCATGTTGAAAAGTGTAACCTGCAATGGAATTTAACTTAACCGATTTTCTGAAAAGTAAAATACCATATTTACTCAATTCTAAGCCGCACCTAGTTTTTTGGGGAAAATTCTAAGATAAAATCATTGGATGAGGCCACAGATTGAACCACCACCTTAGTAGGAAATTTAATTTCTGAAGGAAGTTTGAAGTTCAATTTTGCCTTTGATATAAATAGTTTTCTATTGAAACAAACATATTTCACTCTGTAAAATTATAATATTGTACTTTTGGAAGCAAGTAATAGCTTTGCCTGCTTCTCTCCAACAGCCTAAGTTTGTTTCATAATATTTCAAATTGCTTACCAGCCACTGTATTTCTATTATGTTCTGCGAAAATAATCACATTTGTTAAGAAAAAAAATGCTAAAAATCTTTTGGGCCAAAAAATTGATGGTACTTATTTAAGCAGCACCCTGGTTTCTCAAAAATATTTTCTGAAAAAATTTGCATCTTAGAATGAAGTAAATTTTCTCAGTAGCGGCCCACAAAGATTATGTTTAGAAATGTATAACGCTTGACACTTCAACCATTTAATATTTTTTTTACATATATGTCACCAACCAAGCACAAACTCCACCCTCAGCTAAAGCGACACGTCTTTTAAACGGCTTGTGAAAGCTGCCTCAAATAATAATGTTGACTCTCTAAACCACTGGTGTCTTTATCAAGATGACGTTACCAAGACAGATGCTTCCAAACTCATGACACGGTGACACCTGGCCAATAACCATCCAGGAATGAACTAGAAATGATAGGTAATCAGGTGCCAAAGCAAGTGCCGAATGCAAAGCGTAGCAGACAATTCCTGGCGGCCAGTCTACGCGTGTTTCTGTGCGAAGGTGCCACAGACTGGGAGAATAGGATCAGCAGCCCCTGGCGTCAGCTGGCTAGCGATCGAGTTTGCATCATAAATGTACATGTGTATCGTGTGTACACTGGTATAACACCTGTCCCTCCTAATTCCCTCCCTCCCCCTCTTATAGTCAGTGTTTACCAAGAAAATAGTTTGGGAATAGTTTCTACTGATAAGAATAATCTTCTACCTGGTTACGTAATTCACAGCGCTACTTTCCCCCTCCCACTGACGAATGAATGACTGTGGCAGGAACGGTTGTGGTAGCCACGTGATGCTGATAGAGAAAAAATAAGGCAACTGTTACAGGGGTGGTGTTGGAGGATAACTTTCTGGCTGGTTTGTTAGCATGCTGCCGGTTGAGGGACAAAGCATTCCACATTTATAGTTTTTGTTCATAGTTGCTAATTTTTTTCAATATGCTGGTTTTTAAAACTGTAATTGTGTGAGAAAATTGACAAGTTTACTATACTCAATGCATATTTCTTCTGAAGGTCAGACATGCCAGTCATGTTATCTGGCCGTTTTATCTGTCGCTGAGAGGAAGTGTTTCGCCGGTATGCAAAATGGCTTAAGTCGCAAATAAAATAACCACTCATTTCTGAGGTCCCAATTTTAAAAAAAAAGGGGGGTGGGGTGTTTATTTTGAGCGTATACAGTTCCGGTACTTGAGGTCACAGACAAAAAACTCAAAAACACACATATACAGTACTGATGTTTTATATGGTGTTTGTGTCCATTCTCTTCCGTTTGCCTTTGTTATCATTCACATTTATGCAAATTCATCTCTGTATCAACCGGTGTACACCGAACGTTCGAAAACTACTGTTTGGTCGAATTTGGTTGAATCAATGTATCCACCGGTTCAACCAGCCTGAAACGTTAGCGGATCTGATGGATGTACACTAAAGCATCAATCATTGAATTTTTGAACACAATCTTGCAAATACATGTATGTATAAATAAAGTACTTGGGAATGGTAAAGTCAAAGAAAAGCAAATGGCCAAGTTTAATTACAATGGAAAAAACTTTCGTCACAAATTTTGCACAAACACTGTAGCAAAATGTAAAATTTGCTTTGTATTTTAAAAAGAAAGAACATGTTAATGAGAAAATATGTTAGCACAATGTTTAGTCTGGTTTTCTTGTGTTATAAAGTTATTTTGAATACATGAATTTATTCCATTGCATTTGAAAAAAATATACATATGTTAACAACCTGATGTTCAAAAATTCCCTCAATCTGTCTACACCGGTGCATACCAGAACGTTCACCACTGGTGGAGGAGCCACAGTGGCTGAGCGGTTAGACTGCTCGCCTCCCACCAAGGCGAACCGTGTTCAATCCCCAGCCATGTCACTCTTGGATTTTCGCAAGTGGGAATCGTGCCGGATAATGCTGCTGGTCGGTGTGTTCTCTCAAAGATCTTCCGATCTTCCATTTTCCTCTTCTGTGCATTCCAGCGCTGCTCCATTCTCACCTTATTTTACCCTGATTGTCTCTCAAGACCTCGTTGTTAAGAGCTGCTCAAATTTCTGAAGTCAACTTAAGTCGACCACTGGTGAATTTGAAAGGAATGTTTAAGCATCATTAAGTGTAAATTTTGATGGAAGTTTGCATATTTTAATAGGGTTTTAATTTAATCATAAATTCCCTTAAATAGTATTTTATCTAATGATAATCAATTTTGTTTTATAACCAAGCGAAAAAATTTTGCAACGGAAAACTACTTAATGCAATCAAATATTCGCTATATTCCTACCTCAGTTTTTGCTGAAAATCAGTAATACTGATCATTGATCTGTTAACACAATTAATTGTAGATATAAACAAAAAATTAAGCAAACCATATGCATTTGTACATAATGGCTTTACACTCTTGTTGCTGGAATAGTTTTTGTGAGTCATGTGTCATGCATCATCTGGTTTTAAAACAGCCGTATATACCGAACATCACAAACATCAATTGAGTGACAATGCATGTAGCTGATTTATTGTTTTCATTCTTGTGCAACTTTAGCAGTTTTACAAAATAAATTGTTGATTTACGAGACACGAAAGGTGATTGTTTCATCTGAATATTAGTTTTTTTTTTCTATAACCTAAAAGGACTGTAACTCAACTTGCACGTTCAGTAGTTTGATGTCTACTAAAAAAACTCAACATGAATGACAAGTCGATCTTTGTTAGTTCGACTTGACTCAATTTTTTGTAAGTCTCGACCTATCACTATTATTAACTTTCAGATGGCGGAAGTGCCTTTGGCACCTTCAGTACGTTACGAAGCATTGAGACTTCGATGAGTGTAACCCAATGTGTGTTACTGCTTATTTTCCTTTTAGAATCAGTTCCTTTGCCCAGACTTTGTGCCTACTGTTACCTTATGCAACTCTTTTCAACCTAATGACCCCTAATAATAATTAACCTTAACTATTCCTTAAACCTTTCGTATCGTAGATCAGGTTTCCCAGCGTGCCCAGCTTTCATCAGCTCAAGGCCATGGGAGCTTGCCTGGAATAATTATCTCTTCTCTGTACACACTTTAGCTTGACGCTGGAGTTGCTGCGAAGCCCGTAAGGCCGAGGCAGTACACCTGCTGACCAGACTGGGTACAGTTATTGCCAGTACAGTGATCTGAGGGATATAGCTCAGCTAGCCCAATGCTAAGCAGTAGCACTACCGCCGGTTCCACCCCCAAGGACTTGTTGGTCCAGTGGTAAATGTGTCCCCTGCACACGTCATTATTGGGCTGGGCCTCGCTCTGCTACTGATAAGTTGGCCACTTTTGCCTATTTTATTTGGGGTAACTCTTAACTGTTCACTGTACCACCAACGCCCAGAGTCTACTGCATGAGGAATGACTCGTCCAGTAGTAAGTGCAATAAGTCACCCACTTCAACATATGCCAGTCCTGAACCCTAGCCAGAACCTAGAACCTACCCTACACCAACAATGACTTGGGCCATCTGACTCACCAGAACCAAAGTCGCCGAGCACATCCAGTGAGTAGAACCAGTGACGAGACTCCTTGTTGCATTTCTACATGACAAACTCACGCAGGTAATTCCATACACATTGAGAGGAGTATTATACAATTACCAACCCAGACTCTTTAAGTCTGCAATCTGCTAACACTGAGTTACTAGAAGCAAGCCAATTACCGGCTCGGAAAGGTAATCTAGTTCCCACAACCTTGTGTCGTGCATCATGTGGATGCTAAAAATAATTTATATTTTGATAGAAATACATTCAAGTGTTGTGATAGAAATAGCCTTTCGACTGAAGCATTATACCATTTGAACTGTATACAATTTTCAGAAACAGTAAGTATTTGTGTTTCATTTTTATTCATGTTTTTTAAAAGAATGGATGTTTATCTTAGTTATTAAATACTGACAGAGACTAATAATTTCTCCATTTTTATTTGAAAACTAAGAAAAGTCAAGGAAATTTGATCCTGATACTAAATTCACTTTGAGGTAATGTGGTGATTGTGGGTACTGTTGTGTTGGCCAATTCCCTAGTGCATACGATTCTCAAGGTATTATAGTAATAATATCAACTACTACACTATATTTCATTGCAATATTTGAACAAAATATTTATTGTTAAACTCTTGCGGGTTAAATTAACAAAAATAGTTTCCTTAGGAATGGAGGTTAAACGTGCTGTTGTTTTGATGTTGGCAGTGGGCCGAGCAAGGTGGTGTTCAATCCCGTCAACAGCTCCATCACCAACATCACTGAGCTAACGAAGGGAGAGTACAAGTTCCAGTTGACAGTTACAGATGACACTGGCAACAAGGCTAGAAGTACTGTCACCATCACGGTCACCCAGAGTGAGTATCAGCTCGTGTCACCAGTTTCAAGGTCCCACCACATTTAATTGTGCAGTTTTTGAGAGACGGATTAAGTTTATTCTTTCAGTCTGTAGTGTAGACGTCCATCTGTTGCGATAACTAACATTGCATATGGCCTATTGACAAGTACCTATACATTATTCAAGTGATGTGAAATTGTTATAAAAGTAAATATGTTTGTATCTTTGCATCATGTAATTTACTATACTTTCTGTAAAACAGCAACAAACAAATTTCACTTGCTAACAATATTCAGTATTACTCTTTTAATGAGACATTGATATATAAAACCATCTTCCTTAGTTCTCTGCCAATATTATAGTATGCATGCCAGTCATTGGTTATATTATCATCCAGTGGAAACACTTTTTGATACATTTCACCACAGTGTAACAAACACTACGTGAACAACAGTCAAAATGTTCAAGGTGTTAAGAACCCAACAGAGGGAATGTTAGCATTTTTAAGTGCTGGCCGTAACATGTCATTTAGCTGTAGGTGACCATAACTCTAGGACTACTCAGCAGAATAATGAGGCAATAGTTTATCAGCTAAAATATTTTATATGGGCTCACTATATCTATACATTTATCAATCTCCCCCTCTTCTTCTTCCTCCTCCCTCTCACCATCTTTCATCCCCTCCCCTTCATTCACCACCTCCTCATCTTTCATCCCCTCCCCATCTTTCATCCCCTCCCCATCTTTCAACCTCTCTCCTCATCTTTCACCCTCTCCCCATCTTTCACCCCCTCCACATCTCTCACCCTCTCCCCATCTTTCACCCTCTCCCCATCTTTCACCCTCTCCTCATAGCTCTCCCTCTCCCACTTCCCCCTCTATTTCCATCTCTTCATCTCTCTCTCTCTCTCCCTAACCTCTCCTCCTCTTCCATACCTCTTCCCCTGTACCTAACCTCTCCCACTCTCTCTATTTCTCTCCCATACACTCTTTTTCTCTCACTCCCCCCTTCTCTCTCCCACAAGCACCTTCTCTCTCCCACTCGCACCATCTCTCTCCCGCCCCCACCGTCTGTCTCTCCCACGCTCACCCACTCTTGCCATCTTTCACCCAATTCTGAGTTTCAAAAAGTGGGGTACAACTCTTTTTCAAAGTACAGCTCTTACGCGAGGTACAACTCTTATGCGTGGTTTTAACTCATATGCAAGGTGTGACTCGTATGTGAGGTGTTCCTCTTACGTGAAATGCAAAGTGCACCTCTTATGCTAGTTTTTCAGTTCAGATGTTGAAATTAAATTTTTTTATTTTGTTGTGTGGTTTAGTAATTAAAATTTATTGTCAATAATTTACTCTGTTTTGAAGTTAATTGTGTTGGCACAGGATCTGCTGATCAGTAATATCAGCAGATCTGAGGATTGGGGTATCTGCAAAATTTGTGGATCTGCACAGCTTTTAGTGGTAATAATGCATTAACTCAGGTTAATACTGTCAACTGAACTTCCATATGGCGTAGACCCAGTAGTGTGTAGTGGCGCAGCTGTATTTGCTTGGGGTGGGGGGGTACAGAATTAATTGACGTTGCCCGTTGCATGTCACTGATAGAATATACATAGCAACAATTTTATGCATACTTTACTCTTGAAACCATCACATTAGTTTTATTGACCTGCGTAGCAAATACTGTCACACACACTGTTTTACACTTTTTATAAAAACTTTTCACAGTAACATTTATTGTGGCAACACATGAAGAAATGCTCTTCAATGAGAAAATCTGAATTGCTTTATTGTTTACTGCTGTCTTAAATTTAGTTTAATTTTTTTTTTTTTTATCACATTAAATGTGTGTTCATATTCAGCTCAGTATTATTGTTTGGCTGCAAAAACATTTTTTTGTAAACAACCATGTGTTTTTGTTTTATAAAAATAACACCTGCCAAGCAACACACACGCTAGCATTTGTGGTAAAATAATTGCACCAATTCTCAAGGTCTTTATACTTAAACTACGCATAGATTTTCGTGAATAATATTTCTCGTTAAACACACCAAAATTCTCAATTTGGAAGCAATTTTATCTTTGCTGAATTTTACCAGTTATGTCAAATATATAGTCAAGGAAAGGCCAAAAGAAATTGGATGCTCTCGTCAGAAGTGCAAGAAATATGGTACTTTGTAACCATACAAATTGCATACTGGTGACATTTACATTGTGTTAGTTTGCAAAAGTTTCAGGGCACGTGACTAACACAGCATGGCAAATTGTAAAATGTTGCAACAACATAAGTCTGTAAAGTTTGAGCTGAACCCATAAAATTATGAGACCTGCATATTTCCATACAATTACAAAATAATTGTAAAAGTTAACAAGTGTGCTTTCCCCATCTCCTCATCCTCTCCTTATCTCTTCCTCATACCCCCATCTTGACCTCCTACACCCATCTCTCTCCCACTCTCCCCATCTTTCTCCCCTTCTCACCATCTATCCTTCCCTTCCTGTTCTTTCTCTTCTTCATTTCTATTTCTATCCTCTACCTCCCCATTTCTCTCCCCTCTCCACTATCTCTCCCCTCTCCACTATCTCTCTGATCCCTCTCCCCATTTCTCTCCGATCTCTCTACCCATTTCTCTCCGATCTCTCCCCTCAATTCTCTCTCCCTCTCTCGGCATTTCTCTCCCATGTTTCTCCCCATTTATATTCCCTCTCTCTCCCATTTGTATTCCCTCTCCTTATTTCTCTTCTCTCTCTCTCCCTCTCTCTGCCATCTCTCTGCCCATCTCTCTCCCCTCTCTCAGCCCATCCACTCTCTGCCCATTCCCTCTCTGCCCATCTGCTCTCTCTGCCCATCTCTCCCCCCTCTCTCTCTGTCCATCTCACTCCCATCTCTCTCTCCCCTCTCTCTGCCCATATCTTCCCTTTCTATCCCCCTTCTCTCCCCTTTATACCCCGCTCCTCTCTCCCGCTATCCCTTTCTCTCTTCCCTCTCGCCCCTTATCACCCCTTCTTTCCCAATTTCTCTTCCCCCTTTCTCTCCCCGTCTCTCCCTCTCACTCCCCTTTTCTATTCCCTCTCTCTCCTTATTAATATTCCATCTCTCTCCTCATTTCTCTTTCCTTTTCTCTCCTCATTTCTCTTCCCTCTCTCTCCTCATTTCTCTTTCCTTTTATCTCCTCATTTCTCTTCCCTCTCTCTCCTCATTTCTCTTTCCATCTGTCTCATTTCTCTTTCCAACTCTCTCTTCATTTCTCTTTCCTTCTCTCTCCTCATTTTTCTTCCCTCTCTCTCTCCATTTATCTTCCCTCTTTCCCTATTTCTCTTTTACTCTCTCCTCATTTCTCGCTATTTCTCCCCCCTCTCTATCCTTTCTCCCCTTCATCCATCTCTTTCCATTGTCCCATCTTCCCCTTTCTCTATCTATTTCCTTTTCCCCACCTCCCACTTTCCCTCATCTCTTCCTCCTCTCCCCATTTCCCCTTTTTTATCTTTCTCCATACCCATTTCTCTCCTCTCCAGATTTTCTCCCCCTCTCATTTTCTCTCTCTCTAGCTCTTCCTTCTCCCCCTCATATTTCTCTCATTTATAGCTCTTCTCCCCATTTTGCCCTCTTTACGAGGGCCGCGGTGGTGTAGTTGTTTAGACTACTTGCCTCCCACCAAGGCGAACTGGGTTCAATTCCCGGCTGGGTCGCCTCTGGATTTTTGCATGTGGGAATCATGCTGGATGATGCCGCTGTTCGGTAGGTTTTCCTGGGGATCTCCCATTTCTCCCGACCTTTCATTCCGGCGCTGCTCCATACTCACCTTGCTTCACCCTCATCGGCTCTCAAGACCACTATTTAAGAGCCGCCCAAATTTCTTCACTCACTCCCTTTCTATGTCTTTCCCCTTCTCTCATGCTCTTTCTCTCTTCCTTTCATTGTCTCTCCTCCCCTCTCTCAATCACTCCCTATCATATGTAAATATATATTTACACACACGGAAACATATATACATATACTCATTTGCAAAAAGAAATTGATCACTCTGAAGGTACCATTGTGCAGAGACACATATGCAGGTACAAGCACTAGACATTGTAGTATGTTTACGGAAAACATATGGCACCACCTCAAGCATGTATTGCATGGGACCAACACTTACAGGATGCACTTAGTATTGTGTTGAACCACCTGTAGCACAGAAACAGGCAGCTATATGGATGAGCATTGTGGCATGTAGACGTTGGATGTTCTTGTGAGGAAGATCCTGCTACAGCTGGTGCAACTGACTCTTCAAACCTGCCATAGTTGCAATCTAATCTGGTTCCAAATGTTTTCAGTGGGCAAGAGGTGTGGGGACCTGGCCGGCTAAGGAAGTTTGTCGATATCACAAAGACAAGTCAGAGATAAATGTGCTGTGTGAGGCTGGGCATTATCCTGCTGGAAAATGGGGTTGTCATGCTTCACCAGGAAGGGAGCGCACATTGTCGCAGAATTTTCTTTACGTACCCCACTGTCAGGGTTCCTTCAATCATCACCAGTGGTATGTGTGAATCATAGGAAATGGCACCCCCCACCATGACACCTCACGTTGGGGCGGTGTGCCACTCTACAATGAATAGTGGATCACGACGCTGGCTAGAACGTCTCCAGACTCAAATTTGGTGGTCGTCTGTATCCAAACACAACTGTGACTCATCACTGAACACCACTTGTCACCAATCCGCAAGCTACCATGCTGCCCGTTCCCAGCAGGACATATGTGCTCAATGATCCTCAGATCATAATGGTAAACGTTGTACGGGACACCATGATGACAGATGCCGCTATGCTAGTTACCTGGATATATGGCACTGGTAGACACAGGTATATCCCCAGCTGCTGTGACATGTCCCTGGATGGTGCCCTGCAACACCCATGGAGTGCTTACAGCCTGTCAAATTATGAAATGATCCTCCCTGCTGGTGGTCCGCTAGGGACGACCTGAGTCTTCTCGACAGATGTGTGTACTCTCCTGTTCCCACGGCATCAAACAATGACTTGCAGTGTAGACAGAGCAGTTCAAGTTGCAAGCAATGCGCTGGAACATCCAACCTGCCTCTCAGAGGCTGACGATGTGGCCCCTCTCAAACTCGTCCAGCTGGGCAAAGGCTTATTGAATGCGCCATTGTAGTATGCTGTGTGTTCATTGAACTTGGCTCTGTGACTCACGCTGCTAGTAAGGCCTTATTCAGTGTCTTGCAGCTATGAATGATGGAGGGACGCATATGCCCCTAGTGGCACATCCGTGCATCAAACTGCATTAAAATCAAATGGGACACATGTCTGGCTCTGGTGATACTGTGTGGCAACCTTCGTTGTACTCTCGCAATTCGTACATGGTCATCAATTTTTCTTGCAGATGAGTGTATACATAGTACTGTAATCAGTTGCTTTTTACCGCGCCTTTGTCCCGACTCTTTTACCTCAATACTTTTGCATCTACGTGATAAGTTTTGCTATGATATGTGACAGTGCCATAGTTGTACTTGAAACTGGGTTCTATGTTCTCGTACAAGTAATACTGCATGTATATAGAAATACACAGTTTTTAGACCATAAAAATTGATAATTGTGTGTCTTAAAAAAAATTCCAAAGTGTTTTTCATTTAAAATTAAAATTTTATAAATGGTACTGTAATAACTTGGAATGTGTTTTTATTTCTTCATCTGCTATACCGTTATTTTGGTCTGCCTGGGAACTTAACTATTTGGTTGAACATTCAAATAGGAAAATACAGCTTCTACATTTAAAAACCGGCTGTAATATCATTATTACGGTTGGGTGCTATGGTTCTGTATTCAGACAAGAATGCACGACCGAAGGCAGATGCCGGAGGAGATCAGACGCTGACACTGCCCGTGAGTGTGGTGGTGCTAAATGGGTCACGCTCCAGCGACGACCTGGGAATTGTCAAGTGGGAGTGGACACGGGAGGGAGCGAGTCTTGCCATGGGCATGGTGCTGCGCGACTCTCGCACATCTCCCATCCTCATGGTGAGTTTGATCATTGATGAGTCAACCTGACTGTAGTTCCTCCGTGGTCACCTGAACACTTCTGAGAGACCTAACTCGAGATTTCTTGTTACTTGCCGTGTGCTCTCCTTTAATATTGTCATTTATCTGGTAATTAGTATGTATTTGTAACACTGTCACATAGTGAGAAAAGTAACTAATATTCTTACAATTATATCTGTACTTAAGGCATTTACCGAGTATAGTCCCCACCTACATGTATATCTTACCTACCTTTCATTTGTTCCATACCAAAACATTAATTTGGGACCACTGTCTAGCAATAGTTTCTTGACTAAATTTAAGTGCTCGAGATGTCTTTGTTTCCTTTCCCTTTCAGCACAGCTGTAGGTGGGATGGTGGTATCATTGAAATGACTTTGAGGAAAACATTAAGAAATAAAAAATTCTATAGGTTTATAGCTTGTTGTTGAAGGGAATGGTGGCTTTTGAGGCAAGTATGCACAGTATAGGCACGTAAATTTTGCACAGGGATGGATTTTATTTCTATAAGATATTTGTTTGTCTGAAATTGTACTGAACCAAGAATTTTCTAGCTCAGTAAATGTTTTAGTTCTTATTGAAGGTTAATTTAGTTGACTAACAAAAAAAAAATGTCTCTCTTGAGACTAAGCTCTCAGGAAATTATTTTTAATTAATGTATTGACTTCATAAACGGTAATGGCATATTTCTCATCTTGATTTAATTTTAAGAAAAGTCACATTCCCACAATCATGATGTTTGGTTTTCCCACCTGATGCTAAGTTTGTGAGAATGGTAAGGTAAGGGGTTTGATGCTAAGTGGAGCTGTCATTCCTTGCTATCCTGGGAATTGGAAAACACCTCAGGTGAGGTGGCGGTAATGGTCCAATAGCAGATTAAATGGTGAACAATATGGCAGACTCCTAAGAAAACACTAAGACATGGCAGTGTGCCACACTGCATTTATGTGGAATCAATTCCTTGCCTGCCAGGGCCCATTACTCAAACTTGATACTGAAGCCATGGAAAGATAATCATTGAACCCACCGTAAGCTATTATGAATAATATATGTAATATTGGAAGAACATGCCATATTGTAACATTGCAATTTTTTTTTTCAGATTTTATTATTATCGTTTTGGTTTTGGATTATTTGGTTATGGTGGTAAGTCATTAATATAATTTTCAGATTAAGTTTTGGAGGTTATTGTTCATTTTGCTCTTAGAGGGTAGTAAGTATTGCAATTTGTAAATCACGTGAAACTAAAGAAAAGTATCCTGATTGGCTCTAGTTTTGCCATTGCTCATTGGATGAGGAGTAGAGCGTGGTCAGCCGACAGCCAATCAGGACATAAGTTACAAGAAGTATGATGCAAAAAACTTTTTCCTCTTCAGAAATACTGCCATCACAGCCGAGAATGGATGTGTATGTGCTGATAATTATTCAAATGATACAATATAATGTAATCACTGCAAGATGTTTTAAAGTTTCATCATCGACATTGGAAATCGAGCAATGTTTATTTATTTATTTTGAGAATATGAATGAATCAATAAAAATTGAGAACAGAATTTTGGAATCCTAATCGAAGATAAATGTTCCATAATTAAATAGAAAAATAAAACAAAGGGTGCACAGAGGCGCCAAATTCACTATTAATCATAATGAGGTTAAAAAATAAATAAATGCATACATACATTGAACAATGTCAGAATTTTTTCTGGTCCTTATAAAACATGCTAAAAAGTTTTCCACTCTGTGATGCATTGGAATATTGAAATAATGAGCTTTATGTGTGTTTCTTTGTTACTTGTGTCCATAGTTACCTTTTTACATCAGCAAATGTTTTGATGGAACACTCTTCCTTCAAGATCAATTTTTCTTTGCGAAGGAGTATATTTCTGTGGTCTGCCTGTTCAAGAATTACTAAGACATTTTCTTGTGTGCTGGGTCAGTTCAGTAAACTATTGTTGCATCCCATTCCTCCCATTAGTTATCATTCTGCTCTTATACAAATTGATTCTTCTCCTTTCTTCTCTGAGAGTGTGGTTCCTCAGTTGACAGACGTTGTCCCTGGTCGTTACGTGTTCCGGTTGCACGTGTCGGATGACCAAGGACTGAGTGACGATGATGTGGTTTCCATCTTCATCAAGCCAGGTAAGTCATAGAAATGTTTAATTAAAGACACTTTTAAAACTCTTCATTTCTTCATTTTTAATTGTGATTAAAATACCATAGTTCCAAAATATTACGTTGCTTTGTTCCAAGTGCTATTACTTGTAAGAAAATAGTGTGTGGTCTTGTTTTTGCCATGCGAGCTATTTTTAAGTTTTATTTATTGGCAATAGTATTTTTAACTGGAAAAATGTCTTCCCAGCAGTACAAGTTACTAACGAACTAAAAAAAAATATAAATTACAAATTTGCATTTTGTAGTTATAAAATACAATAAGGACTAAACCAAGATGTCCGTACATGTGAAAAGTTTTGAGATGATGTATAGTGTGTATTATAACTAGAACTGGTCCGGTTACCACTTTTGTCGATTATGCTGATCATTTGTTACCAAGCTTGCCAATCTTTTGAGCCGCTTAAAGCTTTTTCAGTAAACCTGCACATTTCTTTATTTTCATAATATTATTTGGTTATGGTGTTCACAATACTTCTTTTTAATGTAGTTGGACAAATTTATATATTAACAACTGGCAGTGAGCAATTAAAAAAGATGATATTATTAACTCGTACTGTATGGGTTAGCTATCGTGTAATTTACACCAACGTGAAATAACTTCATTTGTTACTTACTAAAATTATGACGGCCACTTTGAGCTTCTGAAATGGACTCGTCAGTTCTCCCCCTAGGAGCTAGGCAGCTGTGTGTTTCATTAACAGGGCTTCCATTAGCTGGTCCCTGCCAGACATCACACTTTGTCTGGGCAAGTACGGTCTTAGCCGCCTTCTTCCTCCCAGCATGGTGACCGGTCATGGGGATAGTGATGCGTACTGAAGGTACCTAGGCAAATGGGTCTGTCTGGAACCTGTAGGCTCAGGCACGTCTAAATGTAGTTCAATTTATTCTGTTGTCGCAGGGAACTCTAATCTGGTGTGGTCTTCCCAGTGGGTCTGCAATGACCCCTGGTGCCGATGCCATAGGGGGTTCGTCCCCGTTTATCTTCCTGTCAACGAGCAGTAAGGGGAGCGACACAATTACTCAAGTCTTACTGTCGGGTTGAGGGTTGGTAACTACACACAATCTCAGAGGCTACTGCTGTAATGGTCTTCTCGAGGAGCTGCTGCACTGTTGTTTGGTACATCAGTGCATTTGATAACTTGAAGCTTGTAATTAGTGTCATGTATTTCATTCAGTTTACAGTACATGCTATGTTTTTCTGTGTGATAAGTAATTCATTTAGAAATCAAGAGAACAAAATTTGACACCATGGTGATTATGCTGTGGTGCTAATAACACAGGTGTAACAAGCTCAGTAAATAGGTAACCATAGATAATATACAATGAAGATTACCTATTACGTATAAATTCAGTGGAGATGTGACCATATTGATCAGTTTCTAACAGTACTGCAAAATTTGCATACATAAATATATTTCCTAAATGAATTGGAAACTTTCCAGGTCACAAAATAAATTATAGTAGTGACATATTTATCTACAATAGCATTTCACAACAAAGTGCATACACAATGTAAGTTCACCATAGAGAACAGGTAATAAGTTTATGTAAATTGTACCGCTCACTAAACGTGTGTTTACAGTAACATTTTGTTCATGTTGGCTGTTTTATTCAATGTTTACATTTTCTGATTAATAAGCAGCAAATTATACAGTATATTAAATTTATAATCCTTTGGATAAATCAATATATACACAGTGAGTAAGGACCCATTTTTACGGTAAATAAAATGAGCTGATTTAGTCATTAAAATTTCACCATTAACATCAAAAAATTATTTTAATTTCGTCAAATAAATTGTATTTCAAAAAAATGCATGCCGTATTATTATAACATGAATGTCTGGTTTCTGTAACAATTTCACTTAAACTAAATTCTTTTAACCAGTACTTATTTAAGTCGATAACATAAAAAAATATTTAACGATAAGTAGATATGAGAGTACACTTACCATGTAACACACATTTCACATCACAGTAATTTTTGTGCTATAAATGTTGTACTTTGAGACATTAAAAACTGCCCAAGAACATTCACTAGTATTTGAGTTTTACAAGATTTGTACATCACGCTGATAGCTTTTGTTCATTTGTAGATAACAATATTTAAATTAAATCATGTTCAGTTTAATATTTCTCAAACACAAATCCACAACCTAATAACCAAATACTAGTAAATATTTTATTATTGATAAAATAAAAATACTTCTTACGTAGTAAAATATGTTTCTACAAAGAAGTTGCAGAAACCTATTTGTTTTGGTTTTCTTGGCAATATGAAAATTACACAAATTGGCTTCCAATGCGGTGTCATTTAATTTTTTATGTCCTCTATTATCACTAAATCATTGTGCATACACCACATCAGTATTTAAGCAGGTGTATTTTTGTGCCCTTTCAATGTTTACAAATCCCCTTCATTTCCAAACTTCGTGGTACGATCTAAAATAGTAACTATTGGGCATTTTTAACCATTTTTTTGACGTAAGCAGTTTACGACAATCACCACCCTCACACAATAGCTCCAAATGTTATATTTGTTAGTTGTCTAGAACCGAACCACAAAGCACAGAAGATGATTAAAGTCGGCAGTGTTTACAAATACTGCGAGAATGTTTATTGCATAATTATTACATTCCACTGACGCGTGACGTCTGGTGGCTGACAGCGACATCACAGTCAGGCAAGGTTTTGAGGTGCCGGTCAGAGACACGGGTGATTCAACTGGTTGACCTTCTTAACGGCTGACTGGGCCCTGGCCGGTATATAATACAGGGAGCATGGCTTGACGGCACGGTACAAAGTCAAACGTGGACTTAGCGGTCCTGCGTACTGGGTGGCACATAGCCACTGGTTTACCTGTGCTTGTGGTGGCCTGGGGTGGCTGCTGACCTAGCTGCTGTTGCTGCTGCTGGAGTTGACTGGAACAAGTGCCCCGACCTGGGGCAATGGTGGTGCTGTGGCTGATGGTGGTGCGGTGAGCCCGGGGAGGACTGCTGGTCCGGCGACACTGGAACCAGGGATTTGTGNTGCAACATTTTATATTTTTAACTTTATAACCTACTTATATTTTTAGACAGATGTCAGTCTTAAAATACCTTAAAATTTGTTTAGCATTACAGTACAATGAGAAGTGGATTAGCTGACTTCGTGTTGATAAAAAATACAGCCCCGATGTGACGGACCAGCTGATGGCGGAAGGATACGTAGTCAGATGTAAACAGTGGCGCTACTTTCGCAGAGCAGTCAAAAAGTGGCCTTCTTATATGGTACAGAATATAACACAGGTGTAACAAGCTCAGTAAATAGGTAGTCATAGATAATATACAATGAAGATTACCTATTACGCTATTACGTATAAATTCAGTGGAGATGTGACCATATTGATTAGTTGCTTACAGTACTGCAAAATTTGCGTACATAAATATATTTCCTGAATGAATCGGAAACTTTCCAGGTCACAAAATAAATTATAGTAGTGACATATTTATCTACAATAGCATTTCACAACAAAGTGCATACACAATGTAAGTTCACCATAAAGAACAGGTAATAAGTTTATGTAAATTGTACCGCTCACTAAACATTTGTTTACAGTAACATTTTGTTCATGTTGTTTTTTTTTTATTCAATGTTTACATTTTCTGATTCATAAGCAGCAAATTATACAGTATATTAAATTTATAATCCTTTGGATGAATTAATCTATACACAGTGAGTGAGGACCCATTTTTACGGTAAATAAAATGAGCTGATTTAGTCATTAAAATTTCACCATTTCATCAAAAAATTATTTTCATTTCGTCAAATAAATTGTATAGCAAAAAAAATGCATGCCTAATTATTATAACATGAATATCTGGTTTTTGTAACAATTTCACTTAAACTAAATTCTTTTAATCAGTACTTATTTAAGTGGATAACATCAAAAAATATTTAACTATAAGGATGAAAGGACAACCTTATGAGAGTACACTTGCCATGTAACACACATTTCACATCACAGCAATTTTTGTGCTATAAATGTTGTACTTCTAGACATTTAAAATTGCCCAAGAACATTCACTAGCATTTGAGTTTTTCAAGATTTTTACATCACACTCACAGCTTTTATTCATTTGTAGATAACAATATTTTAATTAAGTCATGTTCAGTTTAATATTTGTCAAACACAAATCCACAACTTAACAACAAAATACTAGTAAATATTTTATTATTGATAAAATAAAAAATACTTCTTACATAGTAAAATATGTTTCTACAAAGAAGTTGCAGAAACCTATTTGTTTTGGTTTTCTTGGCAATACGAAAATTACACAAATTGGCTTCCAATGCAGTGTCATTTTATTTTTTATGTCCTCTATTATCACTAAATCACTGTGCATACAGCACATCAGTATTTAAGCAGGTCTCTTTTTGTGCCTTTTCAATGTTTACAAAACCCCTTCATTTCCAAACTCCTTGGTACAATCTAAAATAGTAACTATTAGGCATTTTTAACCATTTTTTTGACGTAAGCAGCCTACAACAATCACCACCCTCGCACAATAGTTCCAAATGTCATATTTGCTAGTTTTCAAGAACCTAACCACAAAGCACAGAAGATGATTAAAGTTGGCAGCGTTTACAAATACTGCGAGAATGTTTATTGCGCAATTATTACATTCCACTGACGCGTGACGTCAGGTGGCTGACAGCAACATCACAGTCAGGCAAGGTTTTGAGGTGTCTGTCAGAGACACGGGTGATTCAACTCGTTGACCTTCTTAACGGCTGACCGGGCCCTGGCCGTTATATAATACACGGCGCGTGGCTTGACGGCACGGTACAAAGTCAAACGTGGGCTTAGCGGTCCTGCGTACTGGGTGGCACATAGCCACTGGTTTACCTGTACTGATGGTGGCCTGGGGTGGCTGCTGACCCAACTGCTGCTTCTGCTGCTGGAGTTGACTGGAACAAGTGCCCCGACCTGGGGCGACGGTGGTGCTGTGGCNTTCCCCGGGAGTTATGCTGCAAAGTGCAGTTGGGGCTGGGTTACAGCTCCGGTTGGCTTTGGAAGCCGCAGCTTCCTTCCTTTCCTGCCACTTCGTACCGCTTCTTTGGGTGTATGGCATACAGGTAGGCACAAATATCGGCCTTACAAGAGGAGAGCAGGCGACGATGTTTCCTAGCTAGGTGTAGAACCAAGCCGAGGCCGAGCCGACCAGAGTCGTACCAGATTACTCCAACTGGCAACAATTCAGCGCAGTTGTTGGAGCTGTGGGTTTACCCTGGAAGTCCGACGACGATGTTGGGTGTATGTCCAAAGGTGGGCAGTCCTCCAGAACCAGTCTATCACTCCCTCCGGCATCAGTTTAGTGCGGTGGATGGAGTGAATTGGCTGGACTACCTGACTGACAGCCCTTGGATTGTGTTGCTAGTGGCTGTGGCTCTGCCTTACTGCGCACTAGGTGCACAGTATGGGTGGCCATCGACTGGGTGTGTTTTACAATGTACATGCGCCCAATTAAGGGAGCCTGCAATTCTACTCTAGGCTCTGTAATTGGTTTGTCAAAGGTTTGAGAGAAAACGTCTTTATTCCATGAGGAATAGACATGGTGACCCGTATTACCTCCTAACTAATCAGGAACTGAACAGAAGTAAACTACGTAAACCAGGTGAAGGGGACCTGGGTCTGACCTGAACAAGAGCAGGTGTGGCTAGGCATCTATAATAACTGTTCCTAACTATCTCAATGCCGTTGTCCAGAAGCAACTTCGAGTNAGAGCAGGTGTGGCTAGGCATCTATAATAACTGTTCCTAACTATCTCAATGCCGTTGTCCAGAAGCAACTTCGAGGGCCACTACTATAAAGGTAGTGTGGTTGCTGTTACCAGAAGGGTAGGCTGTTCAAGTGGTTCAAAGACTTCTTAGGGGGTTGCTGGTGCAGGTCTTGAAGAGTTTCTGGTAGTTCGCGAAGATGTTGGGGTCAGCAGAGAGCCCAAGTTTTATGGGAACTTTTTGACTATGTAATGAACGTAATGTGTAATTTTGCTAATAAAGCTGTGAAAATTGGCCTAAGTAAAATTTTAATGCAATTTTTGCATATAGATGTTGGGNAGAGCAGGTGTGGCTAGGCATCTATAATAACTGTTCCTAACTATCTCAATGCCGTTGTCCAGAAGCAACTTCGAGTTTTCATGGTAAAAGAATTTTAACTCTGTGGTTTAAGATACACTCACACAAGCAATTACGGCTATGTTTCGTGAATATGGGAATTATTACAGAATTTCATGAATAAACATAATTTCTCAGTATTCACATTATTTTATATTATTTCGCAGTTCGCAGAAATTTCTAGGCCCTAACAATATAATATGGTGGATGCATGGTCGTGCAATGTTTCACTAGTTAGACCAGCTTCATCAGACAACGGTGAAGCTGGCCTAACCAGCAAAACATTCCACGACCACGCATTTGCGTGGAAAATGTGTTCGTCTGACTTTTGTTTGTGTGTGTGTATTGACTACCGCCCTGTGAGTACATGATTTTCGACAAATTTTGTAGTGGTTGCAAATCCATTGATTTGCGTGCCATTACAAAATGACAACTGCCTATCACTGCATTACTGGCAATAATACACAGCAGCAACTACAGATTGATTACAATGCCATAGTCAGTAATGCACAGATAGAGTGCCAGACCCGCGAAGTACAAAAACTCAGAACAGGGAATATTTGAAACTACAACCTTCCAGGGTTCCCAGGATAATGGTTGTTACTTTGAAGGGGTTGTAATTTGAATTTAAACTGATTCTGTCCCACTCCCACCTTCTATACACAAAAATTGCATTAAAATTTTACTTGTATCGTTTTTACACTGCTTTAGCATCAAAATTACACATTATATTTATTCAGTTCAGTCAAATAGTTCCAGTGAATTGGCTTGTAAGATCTATGTGCGTGTATAATAAATTTTTGCATATTTTCATTAACTGTGACTTCCAAAATCTTAAAATTTGCATCCGTGTTCAATTGTTTAGAGAGTGAAAATAACATGTTGTTTACTGAAATGTTAATCTGTTTTAATATTTTGATGCCCTCCAAGAGAAATTACACCCTAGATGGACATATAAGCAATTCCTTTGTCACCATAAAAAGCCTAAACACAGCATGCCAAGCAACTTTGAGCGAGCATAAACTACATTTTCACTAGCTTTTAAGGAAAACCAGTTGATTTCATATTTAAATGTTTATTTATTATCACAGATCCATTACCCAGATATAAGGGTGGCGAATAGTGGATTTTCTAATTCAGTTGCAGCGCTTTAAAATGGTTATGGAAAATGGTAAACCAACTTATTTTTATGAAGTAATTGACACTAGCAGGTAAAATTAAATTTCACTCAAGAAGACACACTGAAAAGGCACCTACAATCGACTACACTTAATGAAATTGAATTAAAAAATAAACAAAGCAAGCAGTCATTCTCTCTGTGGTCATGGTTGCTAGGCGGACGCCAGACCGCAGCAGTATCAATCAGGAGGGTGCACACACAGCTCTGCCACCGGAGGGAACAAGGCAGCCTCTTCCTCTCACCTGTTTCCATGGCAAGGTCGCTTGGCTTCCGTTGCACACGGCTCGTTCGGTGCGAGTGCTAAGACCCACGCTAATTGTAATCGCATCAGGGCATCTATAAATCCAGCAAAGTACAAGTGATAGAATATTGGCATTGAAATAATAAATCCTTGGATTTTCCTGCAAGAAGCCACAAAAAATGGAGTATCCGCTTGCGAAAAGTTGCTCGCAAGCTGTGTTAAGGTTTTGTTTTGGCAACAATTGTCTGTTTAGGTATAATTTCTCTCAGGATGTGTGAAAATATTAAAATTAATTAATATTTCATTAAAATAACTTATTTTTTCTGGAAACAACTGAACGCAGATGTAATTTTTAAGTTTTTGGTGGTAAAATTTGATTAAATAAATCAAATATGATCTTACAAGTGCATAGATCTTATAAGTCGATTTATGGGAACTTTTTGAATATGTAATGAACGTTACGTGTAATTTTGCTAATAAAGCTGTGAAAATTGGCCTAAGTAAAATTTTAATGCAATTTTTGCATATAGATGTTGGGGGTGGGTCAGAATTTACCCAAATTCTAATTATGACACCTTTGAAGTAGTGACCCTTTCGTGGGAACTGTGAAGGGTTGTAGTTTTGAGAGTATACTGTAAATGAAAACTATGTAAATATGGCAGAAAATATATACCAAGTGACACTAGTGAAATCACAGAGGCAAATGCAAAATTTTGTTTGTTGTCTAATCTAAAAATTATTTAGTTTTTCTAAAAAATTTGGGTATTAAGATAATGTCCAAAGGTAAATTAACAACAAATGAAAAATTTAACTCTGTGCCAAATAAAAATTAAATTCCTAAAATACTGGTTTTTTAATCTGTGGCATTGTTTTCTGTTATTTCAGTTCTGATAAGGTGCTTAGCCTACTTAATGGAGCAAAGTAGCCCATAGGTAACGCACTGGACTCAGAGGATGCACATTCAGTTCACTCTCCAACCATCCTAATTTTGATTTTCCGTAGTTTTCTGAAATTGTTCCAGGAAATGCCAGAATAGTTCCTTAAAGCAGCCATGGGCAATTCCTTAAGTGTTCTTAATTAAGCAACTGGTTCTCTTTCAAATGACACTGCTTTCTGGAAAACTTTTAAGCCACGCATAAATAAAAACAGTTACTCGTTCATGTAATTGTCTAAATACTTTGTATAAATACTGAGTCTCTGGCAGTAAATAGCTTAACACGGACGGTAAAAAAATTGTTGCAAAATGCAGTAAAGTGTAAAAAATAAGGAAATTTAACAATATGAGCCTTTCAGGGGGCCAGTGATTACAGGTGTAAAATACAGGCAAATTTTTGAGTGTAGAAAAGGTGCTTTATTGTACAAAAATAAAAGCAGTAGCATCAAAATTTTAAATTTTTTAAATTCAATTTAGGTTAAAAATAAATAAATAAAATTATGTTCCTACTGTTGAGTTAGTTTCATCATATATGTAGGTAGGTAGGTTAAAAGCTGTTCACCCTAAAGTCAGTACTTTTGAAAGCCCTGCTTAAGATCTAGTTGCATGCACATTATGAATATGTAAAATAAGATAACATTTATGTGGGCTTGATCACCGTATTCATGTGTCGGTCAAATGAAACTCTAAAACTCTTTGAAAATTATATATTTTACTAATTTCCTTATGCATTAAAAAAAAAAAAAGCAAAACAAAAAATTGCAGTGTTTACAAATGTTTGTCTAACCCTTTCCATCCGACATAAACACATGGAACTACTTTCCCTCCATTACTACCAACTTTACTGGGCGCATGCTAGTCAGTGTGTTTGTTAAATTATACGTGAGTAGGGCCAGTGACATTTTTCAAAGGTTGGTTTCAAAGGTGCTTAAATAACCTTGAACAGCTTATAGTGCTTAACATCTCGTTGACAGCAAGGTCATTCAATAGAGTCAAAAGTTACTCAGAGAAGCAGGAACAAGGAAGGAATGGAACATGGCCTGTAGTAAGGAACGCATCCCATCATTTACCTGGAGTAATTACGGAAAACCAAACTCAGGATGGCCGGACTGAAATTAAAACCCCGGTCCTCCTGAATATGAGCCCGAAGGTTTACCACCATGCAACCTCACTCAGCTTTTGTTGTATAGACAAAGTGAAACAGGCCTTAGATACATAGAGGGAACATGGGGTAGAGTGCTTTTCTGAGCTACACAATTGCCACACTTTATTTTCCGACATTGAACTGCTTTTCTGTCAATAGCAGAAACAACGTGGATAGGATTTGATGTTAAAACACTGTTGATGTAAGTAGGTGTTTTGAGATATTTATACACATCCTAATGCAATTAATTTATATTTTAGTTACTGAAAATATTTTATTTGTTTAAAATAGTGTGTATTTAGAAAATTAAAATCTAAACAAACACGTTCATCACTCTTGACCATGTAACTTCGACATTTGTACTGGTGATGTGTGAGCCAGTGTATGTGATGATATGTTGTTTCTAGACCCACAGCTGCTACAGCTAGTGGAGTTGACGTTGAACGTCGAGGCGGCGCGGCTCTCCCAGGCTCAGCTGGACTCCCTGGAGCTGAAGCTGTCCCTTCTACTGCGAGACGATGCCAGCATCAAGGTACGTGCCCTGCGGCCAGAGGACCGCACGGGGCGCGCAGTGCTGGTGTTCTACGTGGCACGGCACGGGGAGGTGCTGCCAGGTCCGCAGGTGGTCACGCGGCTCCATGAGAAGCTCACCCAGGACTCTGGCTTACTGGAACTGGGCGTGGCAAGCGTCCAGACTGCAGTCTGCCAGAACAACTGTTCTGGTAAGCTGCTGCTCTCTCTCAACCAAGGGACTTTGTGTGGGGACACAGGCCTTATGTTGAACATAAGTAGTTTTGTTTATGGTAAAATTTGTTAAATATTGCATTGTTGGTATGTTTTATCAGGACACTCCCGCTTCCCCCTGCCATTTCATTCCATTGCTGCTCCATCTCTACCTCATTTCACTCTCACATACATGCTGGTGGAGACCTTGAGGGCTCCCCACTCAGCAACAGTAGTGTGAAAATAGGGTTGTATGAATATTCAGTATACCAAAAAAATAACAGAACATAGTTAGATGTTGAATCCCTGGGTCATGGTGGCTGAGCAGTTAGACTGCTCACCTCCCACCAAGGCAAACCAGATTCAATCCCTGGCTGGTTCACTCCAGATTTTCGCAAGTGGAAATCGTGCCGGACAATGCAACTGGTCGGCAGGTTTCTCGGAGATCTCCCGTGTCTCCCACCCCTTCATTCTGGTGCTACTCCTGACTCACCTCACTTTACACTCATTGGCTCTCAATATCTCAATGTTGAGCCGACCAAATATTTTCAGTCATTCAAATTCCTGGCCAATGTAATACTGTTTCTTTGAATGCATATTCATTATGAAGTAGTTTTTAGTAGTGATTGGTGAGTTTGATTTTTACAGCTTCGGGTCGAGTCGAGTCAAGTTGTCTGAAACTCGAGTCAAGTCAAGTTTAGTATAAAATGTTTTAGTTAAAATCGAGTTTGCACCATAAATGTAAATGTGTACCTATGTACATGGGTAGAACACCTGCCCCTTATAAAAAAAACACACTCTCCCTCTCTTTCTCTATCCCCACCTCCCGCCTTTTTTTTCTGCCACCCGGTGAGCACGTGCCACGAGACAAAGGCTTTTCATGTTTAAATACCATACATCTTATGGTTTTACTTATCTTATGGTTGTACTTATTTGCGTGGTGCTGAGACTACCTGTCCACCTTGATCAGGAAGCAAAATGGTTCAAGTCACTTATATAACGCCAGCTGGATTTTATCACAGCGGAACATCACAAACTTCAACCAAGTGTCAAGGCATGTAGCCGAGTTATTGTTTTCAATCCGGCACAACTTAAGCAGTTTTGCAACGGAAAATTATTGATTCGCGAGACATTAAAGGTGACTTGCATGTTCAGTAGCTTGATATCTGCTGTAAAAAAAATACTTGACTCGAGTGACGAGTATATCNTAAAATCGAGTTTGCACCATAAATGTAAATGTGTACCTATGTACATGGGTAGAACACCTGCCCCTTATAAAAAAACACACTCTCCCTCTCTTTCTCTCTCTCTTTCTCTATCCCCACCTCCCGCCTTTTTTTTCTGCCACCCGGTGAGCACGTGCCACGAGACAAAGGCTTTTCATGTTTAAATACCATACATCTTATGGTTTTACTTATCTTATGGTTGTACTTATTTGCGTGGTGCTGAGACTACCTGTCCACCTTGACCAGGAAGCAAAATGGTTCAAGTCACTTATATAACGCCAGCTGGATTTTATCACAGCGGAACATCACAAACTTCAACCAAGTGTCAAGGCATGTAGCCGAGTTATTGTTTTCAATCCGGCACAACTTAAGCAATTTTGCAACGGAAAATTATTGATTCGCGATATATTAAAGGTGACTTGCATGTTCAGTAGCTTGATATCTGCTGTAAAAAAAATACTTGACTCGAGTGACGAGTATATCNATTAAAGGTGACTTGCATGTTCAGTAGCTTGATATCTGCTGTAAAAAAAATACTTGACTCGAGTGACGAGTATATCTTTGTTGACTCGATTCAAATTTTCGGGACTCGACCTATCACTAATATTAAGTATAACATTTTAAGTTTGCTTGTGTACTTTGTATTGAGATTCTATTATATCAGAGTTTTCATTTTCAATTTCGGTAAGAAAACTGGTTTGTAAAAATCTAAATAAAATTACAGTTTTCAGCATCAATGATTATTCAAGTGCCTACAAAATCATTGTTTAGTTGAATGACAATGAAATTTTGTTTCTGTGTATTAATTAGTTTGTGTAATTTGTTATACACTGCTATAATAATTACATAAAAATAAACTTGTTATTTTAACAGAATAAATTTAATGTTTTCAAAGATATCCTTACAGCATTTATTTCTTCCTTGTGCAGTCCACTTAAGTCAATTATTTTTTTTTATGATCTCAAAAAATATTTTAGAAGAATTGTTTTATTGTAAGACCATTGATGGAACTATGCAAGTCTGTAAAATTTAATTTGATTATGTGACTGTATGTGTTTGACAATACGCAATGAAATGATTGATAAAATGTTAAAATTTTTCTTAAATGTTTAGTAAGGCTAAGTTCTCATGAAATAATTTTTGATTTTTGTTTCTTTGGTGAGAACAGTGTCAGTGTGTTTTACGAATCTAATTGGGCATGTGGTGCTCATGTACAGGCCACGGTGTGTGCGACCAAGCGACGAGGCAGTGCCTCTGTGAGGCATTCTGGATGCAGGATCTCATATCGAAACACCTGCAGGACGGGGAGTCCAACTGTGGTGAGTTGTTAGCACTGTTAGCTGTTCTGCCCGGAGCACTGTGGTTCACTGGGCTTTTTTGAAAGCTCTGCATTCAATAGAGCCCCAATTTTATGAAGTGTCGCAGTTCCCGAGAATGACACAATAAAATCGCAGACTTTGTAAAAATCAGGACAGACTTAATTCAACCTCCTGTGTACCAGCTGCAGCTCTCTGGAATGCCAGCTCTTTCCCCATACACTATTTGTAAGTCACCTTGCCATGACTCCCACTCGTGCCTACGCGTGAGCAGACACCGTGCCCCGTACCCCCTCACCGAGCTGGGAGGAAAATGGCAGGGATTTGCCATTGCCCCAGTATGGTGACGGGAGACACACGGAGTCAACTGCCAGCATGTATCTGCTGAGGAGAGGGAAAAAGCCACCCACCATCGAGTCAGTTCTGGCTCAACACCACAGCATAAATCCCTGTGTAATGAACTGCTGTTTTCTAGCTCTGTGGAGGGGAGTAGTCACCAGGTTGTGCATCATACTTTGACACTTAAAAATATTTTGGTAAAATTTATGTATTTAAACGTTTAAAAAAATTATATTTATAAAGAGTAATTTTAACATATTTTTATTTTGGATGCTTCAGAAAGCACATTTTGCAAGAAAGGTCTCAATCAAGATCATCATAATAATTACCATCTCTAGTCTCTAAATAGTATAAAACAAAGTCGCTTATCCGCGTCAGTCTGTGTATTCGCTTAGTACTTCTAAACCACTTGATTGATTTTGATGCGGTTTTCAACATCATTTATAGAATTTCTTGAGGAAGGTGTTGGTGTATGATACATTTATATTTAATGTAAGGATAGTAGAGAAATGTCGAACCGTTTGTAATCAAGTCGTAAAAAACCGCTTTTAGGGTGCTTACATGGCTTGCACTGACTAAACCATAAGAGACACATCAAATTAATGTATTACAGAATTGTAGCTCTAAAAAATGTCTCCAGATAAGTCCACGATAGCTTATGTTTATCTTTTAAGGATAACCCACAGTAACATTATTGTCTTTCAAAGTAACGCTGTAAAAACTAAATTGTTACTTGGCGAAGCCGGGCCGGTTCGCTAGTGGTTATATCATGTAATAAAAAATAAGTTATAATATTTACAAATATTTTTAATAAATTATGATATGCATTTCTATTTCAGGTACAAAAATTATAATTTTGCTACCTGAATTTAATTAATTGTTTCCAATTTTTGTAAACATTATTAGTAAGTTTTTATTACATGATATTAGAGTAATTATTATTGTGTCTCTGCTTAATAGTTTGTTTGCAAAATGTGCTTTCTGAAGCATCCAAAATAGAACTAAACTTTAATTTATTAAAAATANCTGCTTAATAGTTTGTTTGCAAAATGTGCTTTCTGAAGCATCCAAAATAGAACTAAACTTTAATTTATTAAAAATAAACTTTAAATTATTAATTTTTCAAACATTTAAATAAATGAATTGTACCAAAATATTGTACATTGTTACAAAGTATATGCTTTCTTGATTTCTTCTTTCATATGCGACTTAAATAGCGGTCTTCTAGTACATATACTACCAATATTGTCACATTACTTCTTCCTTGAACTGTTTACATCTGCAAGCTGGGAACTTTTTTAAATGTTGATATCACAAGTTCTCAGTTAATGGTGAACTAGAAAAAGTGAGCACATGAGAGTGTCGGGGTGGTGNTTTAAATGTTGATATCACAAGTTCTCAGTTAATGGTGAACTAGAAAAAGTGAGCACATGAGAGTGTCGGGGTGGTGGGGTTGCTGTTGGCAGACTGGAGCGTGCTGTATGTGGTGATCCTGCTGTTCGTGGGCATGGTGGTGATGGTGGGAGGGGCCTGGACCCTCGTCTGCCTCTTCCAGCGCTCGTGTGTGCGGCGGCCGCGCAAGCGACAGAAGTATGCCCTGCTCGACGACGGAGAGGACCACTCCATGTGTGAGTACCTACACGTAATCCTCCTACGGCACTACAGCCACATCCCTTAGTGTGTACTGTGCTCACTTTCAATGTGTTAAGGCTAGGTTATTAAATTCCTTAATTTCAACTTCTAAAAAAATTTGGAAATGTCACTATAGTACTTTACCTGTTTACTTGGCCCTTTAGTAGAGACATGGCATCTGAAATTATCATTGTTAGCTGTTTCCAGCCTCTATCCAGGTAATTTTGGTAAAATGTCTCGGTCTTCCTCTGTCTCTCCATCACTCTTTTCTGTCACTGTTCTTCAGTCTTCGCCTCTCATGCTCACTCCCTCAGCCCTTGCTCCTGCCATCTCTTCTGTGGTTTTCCTTACAGCCAAAGGGTAGAGATGCGCAATACAGAGGGATAACCAAGTCCCTCCCCCCCTCCTAATTTCCTACCTAATCCTGCTCTCGCTTCCTCTTGGTGTACCCTGGAGCCTGAGGAACCTAACAGAAGTTGGGTGGAAACCCCAGCAAAAGTCATGGTGGTTGCAGACACGAGACAGGGAGTTGGTCGGGGCCTAAACCAACAAACTTGGTAAAGGGTCTGATCAGCTAGGGACTAGCATGGTGGGGTAAACTCTAGAGTTGGTGGTGGATGAACCAAATGGTCGACTGCAACACCCACAGCTTCAGTCAGTCGAGGTTACCACCAACGAAAGAGGCATACTTGTGGATCTAAAGGTGGCAGCACCATCTGCTACTACTGTTAAGCTGTATATAAGTGGAGATTGGGGAGCTATTGGCAGGTAGTGGCATTGTTTCTCCACCGTTCGTGTGCACAGACTGAGTGAACATGCAGTGTCTATGAACACTTCAACCATACAAATAGGTTTCTGCCTTTGAACTCCGGAGAATCGTGGCCTATGTGGATTGTGGATTCTCCTACCATGACATTGGTTATCTCATTGGAAGAAATACAAGTGAAGTGAAATGAAGTGGATATGGGATCAGTGGCTCATCGAGGGATGAGTTGAGCAACATGCTGGAAGCCAACAGTTTCGTTTCACCAACGAGCGTGACAGAGATCTGGTGTACATGGTGATTATGGATCGCACACCCACACCAGACACCCTCGCGTAGGAGTTCAGGCATGTGGAACATCATTCTATGTCTGCATTCTTAGCTCGTTGCTGTTTGCAGCATCAGGGCATCTTGTCTAGGAGCCCATCACTGTGAATGCCACTGACTGCTCACCACAGGCACCTGCATGGCATGTCATCGTCTTCTTCAACGAATCGCGCTTCTGCTTGCAGTACCACAATGGTGACATCTGTGTCTGGCTAAACCGTGGTGCACACCTAACCAAGTCCTGCATTACGCACTTTCACAGTAGCCAAGCACCTGGAGAGATTTGGGTGGCTCTTAACATTGGGGTCTTGAAAGCTGATGATGGTGAAGCAAGGCGAGTGTGGAGCAGCACTGAAATGCTAGGGCGGGGAAAACGGGAGATCACTGAGAAAACACCACCGACCAATGACTTCGTCCGGCATGATTCCCACGTGCTAAAATCCAGGGAGCAACCCCGCCAGGAATCGAACGTGGTTTACCTTTGTGGGAGGAGAGTAGTCTGACCACTACACCACCATGGCCCCGAGTACATGGAGTTATGTTGTAGGGTGCCATTGTACTTGAGTTCTGCTTGCACCTAGTCACCTTCACTGGTACACTGTCTAGCAACCATTATATCATGGAGGTGTTGGAGCCTGTTGTTGTTCCCTATTTCCAGGCCCTATGTTCAGGGCCAACCTGGGGCCTCGAACCAACAGGACAATGTGCTTGTTTTTCGTGTACAATAATCTTTTACTCGTATACTAATTTTATGGTTTCGCAACCAGGAGATAAAATTTCTTAAAAGATTATGTATTTAAAAGAAACATTTGTTTTGTTCATTATGTGGAGTTGTGTGTTTATTACGGTGCATAATTTTATTTATATCTTTTGGTGTCCAAATTCTTGAATTTTTGTGTTTCCCTCTTATAGTGTTTTCCTGCTTATAGTGTCACTTNACCAGGGAGAAGAGTAGTCCGACCACTACACCACCATGACGCTGAGTACATGGATTTATGTTGTAGGGTGCCATAGTATTTGAGTCCTGCCTGCGTCTAGTCCTCTTCACTGGTACACTGTCTAGCAACCATTATATCATGGAGGTGTTGGAGCCTGTTGTTGTTCCCTATTTCCAGGCCCTATGTTCAGGGCCAACCTGGGGCCTCGAACCAACAGGACAATGTGTGACCACTGTCTCACTCATCGTCTAAAGGTTCTTGGATAACCACCTTGTTACACTACTTCCTTGGTCTGTAGGTTCACCAGATCTCTTGCCCTTCGAAAGCCTTTGGTCCGTGGTCGGACGATGACTGGCTTGCCACGGGACACCTGTGGCTATAATGAATGAACTTTGGGCGCGCATCAAAGCAGCATGGGTGAAGATAGCCCAGACAGATATCCAAAGTCTTCCTCTCGATGTAGTGTTGTGTAGCAACGGTTATTACCGCCCGTGGTGAGGCGCCACAGTACTGATTTCCCCTATGTTTTGTATGTCATGCCGAGTAGCAAGAATAATCATATCACCGGTATATAATGTGTGTTCTGTCCAATAAATCTGTTTGTGATGGCTCACATCCTTCTTGGTGTTGCAATTTTAATGTCCAGCAGCATACTATTCACATGTAATTATTTTTCAGTCAACATAATATAAAATTTAATATTTTATGTATATGGCATTGGCTGCAACATAAATGTACAATAGTTCAGATGTTGCATCTGTAGTAAACAGTTAAGTAAATACCATTACCAAGGTTATTTTAGTAGAATTTTTAAGAATTTGCTTTTGTGAAGCTTAAATCAACTAGGAATATTAGTTCAAATATCAGATCCTCTGCTGCATTTTTTTACAGCACTGTTTCCTAGCCAGTGTGCCATAAAATCTGACCAGTGTGTTGCGAGATTTTGAGGTACATAATTAAAAGGAGTAAGTAGAAGAAAATGAAAATCAATAAAGTTAATAAATTTCTGTCTTTCAGCATCTGATACATGGTTACTTAGTTAATACAAGATCACTGCCCCAGTAATCACCTGAAGGTGGCTGTAGACATCATTTCCCTTCGCAAAGGTTAAGCAAACCTAGAAAGCCTGGGAAAATCTCTGCCATATCAGTTTGCTTAAATCAAGAGTGCTTGAGTGTTCTCAGCAGGGGTCAAGCGAGAAGCACGGCATTCATGTGCGTCTTGTGATACTTGGAATTCCAAAAAATCTTAATTTGTCCTGGAATTTATATTAATGGCCTGGAATTTTTCTGTCACAATATTTCTGTTTGCTCGCACAATGATAAGTTGGTTTTAATGTAAGGGTGGCCCCTTTCCTGTATGTTTTGGGTACAGTTGTTTAAGCACAGGAAATAGCACACACACAAAAAGCAGAATATAAGTGTTGCAACTTGCAATGGCCCTTGCCACAATTATGCATAACACATACATATAAAATAGCACACAAGGAAGCTCACAAAAATTGAGGCTAAACCTTTTAATTCTTGTGCACGTGTGATGTGTGCCATGCACAGGCAATCACGATGAAGTTACCAAGAAGTTCATGTGGGAATAAGGGTTATACTGTAAGTAACTTTAAAGNATGGACCCCTGGAGAACCTTATAAGAGGGTTCCACTGTAATTAAAAGGAGTAAGTAGAAGAAAATGAAAATCAATAAACTTAATAAATTTTTGTCCTTCAGCATCTGATACATGGTTACTTAGTTAATACAAGATCACTGCCCCCAGTAATCACCTGAAGGTGGCTGTAGACATCATTTCCCTTCGCAAAGGTTATGCAAACCTAGAAAGCCTGGGAAAATCTGCCATATCAGTTTGCTTGAATCAAGAGTGCTTGAGTGTTCTCAGCAGGGGGTCAAGCAAGAAGCACTGCATTCATGTGCGTCTTGTGATACTTGGAATTCCAAAAAATCTTAATTCGTCCTGGAATTTATATTAATGGCCTGGAATTTTTCTGTCACAATATTTCTGTTTGCTCGCACAATGATAAGTTTGTTGGATGTAAGGGTGGCCCCTTTCCTGTATGTTTTGGGTACAGTTGTTTTAGCACAGGAAATAGCACACACACAAAAAGCAGAATATAAGTGTTGCAACTTGCAATGGCCCTTGCCACAATTATGCATAACACATGCATATAAAAATAGCACACAAGGAAGCTCACAAAAATTGAGGCTAAACCTTTTAATTCTTGTGCACGTGTGATGTGTACCATGCACAGGCAATCACGATGAAGTTACCAAGAAGTTCATGTGGGAATAAGGGTTATACTGTAAGTAACTTTAAAGACGTCAGTGATTGAGTTTGGGTTCAGAGAGTGGAAGGCCAATTTTATTTTATAAATGGTTGTTGAAGTTTTCCTCCTCCACACATTTGTTTATCTATTGCAACAAGTAATCAAAACACAAATGTTCTCCTTGAAATTTTGTGGAATTGTCTGGTAATGTCCTGTAATTGTCCTTGATAATTTTTCTCTTTGTTTTGTGTATGAACCCTGAAGCAGTACATTCTCTAATAAACATGAAAACATCTTTCTTTGAAGCTGACAATTAAATTCATATGACTGGAAGTTTAAAAAAAAAAACCTTGTGCAGTTTCACCGTGACACATGGATGAGACTAGGCTCACTCTGATTGGAACCAGCTGCCCCTCCTGGTGGACATGCTGTTGATTCGGCCAGCCTGGAAAACGAGTGGGGTGAGATGGTTTTGGGGTGGAGCAGTGGGAGTTTGAATGTGAGAGAGGAAGCTGTAATACCTAGGTAAACCCCCCCAATGCCCCCTCCCTCCTCCACATGACATTCCAATCATCACATCATTGCAGTATGTGCCACACTACTAAACTGCTGTTCACGATAAAGTGAACACTTTTGAAACTGACCTTTGAAAAAAATCACTGCCTGATATTGAATATAATTCAACATTAACATCAGTGCCTTTATTGTCTGTGATTTTCGAAAGTGGGAATCGTGCTGGACGATGCCGTTGTTTGGCGGGTTTTCTCTGTGATCTCCCATTTCCCCTGCCCTTGCATTCTGGTGCTGCTCCATTCTCACCTCATTTCACCCTCATAGGCTCTCAAGACCTTAAGAGCCGCCCAAATCTCTCAACTCAACATTCATTGTCTGTGAAGTTGACAGCGAGTAACTGAAGGTAGTTAAACTTATTAACATCTTAAAAAAAAGAATGTGTGCATTAGTGGCATATTAATATAGTTACTTTGTGTTTTATAAACACAATAAAGTAAAATATTTAAAAACATTTTGGTTTACAACCACTCAAGAATTTGACTAAGCAATGCATTTGCAAAGCGAAACTGTTGTGCTAGAGGTTCAAATCTCAGACAATAGATGGTATGTGTTGTCGGCTTTTCAGTAATCACTAATTTTACTATACAAAACTACTAAAATTGATCCTTATGAAGATCCCCGTATTCAGAAAAGGATCTTGCTTGATAAGTTTCTCAGTTAATTATTACCTTTTGTAACTGCTTTTCTTTGTATTCTGAATAACTTTCTGACCATGACAGTATCTAATATTGTATTTGATATGGACACAATTACTCATTTGCTTGTATGCAAAAGTGCACACATTTAATAACTTACAACAAATCCGTAAACATTTGGCATTACCTATAAAAAACGAATGAACCTAGAAGTTCAATTAACAAGTGACTATAGTTTGAATACTTATTCATTAATTTATTGTATTTGNCAGAAAAGGATCTTGCTTGATAAGTTTCTCAGTTAATTATTACCTTTTGTAACTGCTTTTCTTTGTATTCTGAATTACTTTCTGACCATGACAGTATCTAATATTGTATTTGATATGGACACAATTACTCATTTGCTTGTATGCAAAAGTGCACACATTTAATAACTTACAACAAATCCGTAAACATTTGGCATTACCTATGAAAAACGAATGAACCTAGAAGTTCAATTAACAAGTGACTATAGTTTGAATACTTATTCATTAATTTATTGTATTTGNAAAAACGAATGAACCTAGAAGTTCAATTAACAAGTGACTATAGTTTGAATACTTATTCATTAATTTATTGTATTTGAGTTGACATGGGAAAAAGTACACTTATACTGAAATTAGGTATCAGTTCAGTGCATTTTCAAAGCACTTGCATGGATGATATTTTCAAATGTTTTTTTTTAAGTTTCACGCTAGGTACATGCCATGATTTATCTCATGATCACCAACATTGCGTAATACAGTAAAATCATTTTAAAAAGTTCCCTTTTGTTTTCCTGCTTGGTAAGTTTCCGATTTTGCACCAAGTGTTTAATCACCACAGTACTTTGTCCTCTTAATAAGTTTTCCTTTTTAATAAGTCTAAATTTTTCAGTCTCTTCAAAAACTTTGTGCTCCACCATAATTTTTAAATACTGAAAAAAAACANCACTCAGGCTGGCTGAGAGAGAGAGAGAGAATGCTGTGGTAGCTGCTGGGCTTCTTCTTCCCCTCTTGCGAAGCATGTCAGGGGAGGAAGCAAGGTCATGCGTGACGGAGAGGAGAGCACAGTGCAGCCTGCACTTGTTATGCTTTTCGCTCCCAGTTATTGGACACTTTCACACTCAATTTGAAAATTTACAATGTTTACAATGTTTACAAGGAATGTTTGTGTAGTGCTGACCGAGGACATTATTTACAATACATTGAATATAGGAGCCATTAATGTTTTTTTGTGAAGTGTGTAACCATGTATTCACATAATGGTCACTCGCCAAAATTTCAAAGAAAATTTTAGCATAAAATGTGGAGTGATTATTTAATAAAATACAGTTTTTTTTTAAGTATTCATCATTAAGAAGGAGAAAGATGGCATCTTCAATTTATTATTCTTCAGTAACTTTTGTTTTCAATTTATAATGGAAATTTGAATCTGTTTCAACATGGATCGTATTGGTTAGATTTTCCAAAAATGAGGTCGCATCTTATTTTCAAAGTTGTCTTGCATTTCTATAAATACAGTATTAATGTTATGTTGTTGCAGTAATCACAACTGTGTTGATTCTTAAAAAGTGTGACTACATATTTCGTTCCCAGGTACTCACCATGGTAAACCAATAGAAGCATTTCAATACAAGTGACTTGCTACTCATTTCAGGTGTTTGCCTGAGCCATTTACATAATCTTGATTACCTATAAATTTAATAATAAAACTTGTATACACATTACAGTAAAACTGTGTATCAACTATCAAGTATTTGACTTTGGGTGAAGTGCATGTTTCAAATCCTTGTCAAATATCTACTTGTTCATTATGTATTTTAAGTATTAAGTATAAAATTAATAGTCTTATTGTTGTTATTCAACTGCCAGTCTACTGTGTGTCTAAAAATCGTATGTAGTCAACTCTATCCCTCCCCTTTAAACATTTCATCTGATTTAGGACATTTCAAGTAAGAATGTATCAACCCAACATTTTTATTTCTTCTCTGTGGTTCTGGTTCTGAGAAATCACATTTAGATTGTTTGGTTTTTAAGGTGATATTCATAGGCGTAGCCATGGGTGGTCCAGGAATGCTAAGGACCTACCATTAAGAAAGTGTTAAAAATAACACACTTTGTTATTTTCTGTTGCTTACAATCCCAAAAAGTTAGTGGAGTGAGGTTCTATTAGTTGTATGTATCGGTTATTCATTTAATTTGTCGGTTTCTTTGTACAGTGGAACCCTCTTATAAGGTTCTTCAGGGGTCCACAAGAAAGTGACACTATAAGCAGGAAAACCNGTCGCACACTATTCTGGTGCAAATGGGATAGTGCGTGAAGGCTATCGGCCTCACTCAGGCTGGCTGAGAGAGAGAGAGAGAGAGAGAGAGAGAATGCTGTGGTAGCTGCTAGGCTTCTTCTTCCCCTCTTGCGAAGCATGTCAGGGGAGGAAGCAAGGTCATGCATGAAGAAGAGGAGAGCACAGTGCAGCCTGCACTTGTTATGCTTTTCGCTCCCAGTTATTGGACATTTTCACACTCGATTTGAAAATTTACAATGTTTACAAGGAATGTTTGTGTAGTGCTGACCGAGGACATTATTAAAATACATTGAATATAGGAGCCATTAATGTTTTTTTGTGAAGTGTGTAACCATGTATTCACATAATGGTCACTCGCCAAAATTTCTAAGAAAATTTTAGCATAAAATGTGGAGTGATTATTTAATAAAATACAGTTTTTTTTAAGTATTCACCATTAAGAAGGAGATAGATGTCATCTTCAATTTATTATTCTTCAGTAACTTTTGTTTTCAATTTATAATGGGAATTTGAATCTGTTTCAACATGGATCGTATTGGTTAGATTTTCCAAAAGTTCTCTAATGCCTGAATATTAAATTGTTTTTTAATGTTTATTTTACTTCCAAAAATGAGGTTGCATCTTATTTTCAAAGTTGTCTTGCATTTCTATAAATACAGTATTAATGTTATGTTGTTGCAGTAATCACAACTGTGTTGATTCTTAAAAGTTGTGACTACATATTTCATTCCCAGGTACTCACCATGGTAAACCAATAGAAGCATTTCAATACAAGTGACTTGCTACTGATTTCAGGTGTTTGCCTGAGTCATTTACATAATCTTGATTACCTATAAATTTAATAATAAAACTTATATACACATTACAGTAAAACTGTGCATCAACTATCAAGTATTTGACTTTGGGTGAAGTGCATGTTTCAAATCCTTGTCAAATATCTACTTGTTCATTATTATGAATTTTAAGTATTAAGTATAAAATTAATAGTCTCATTGTTGTTATTCAACTGCCAGTCTACTGTGTGTCTAAAAAATGTATGTAGTCAACTCTATCCCTCCCCTTTAAACATTTCATCTGATTTAGGACATTTCAAGTAAGAATGTATCAACCCAACATTTTTATTTCTTCTCTGTGGTTCTGGTTCTGAGAAATCACATTTAGATTGTTTGGTTTTTTAAGGTGGTATTCATAGGTGTAGCCATGGGTGGTCCAGGAATGCTAAGGACCTACCATTAGGAAAGTGTTAAAAAAACGCACTTTATGTTATCTTCTGTGGCTTACAACCCCAAAAATTTAGTGGAGTGAGATTCTATTAGTTGTATGTATCGGTTATTCATTTTATTTGTTGGTTTCTTTGTACTAGAAACGTCGCAGATACATCTGTATTAGCCTTGACGACACTGCATCTTAAAATTAAGGTCTTGGCTCATAGTTCCTTGGAATGGGACCATCCTCTAGCAGAACACTGCCTACTGTGCTATTGTCTATTAAACCACTTGCAATTAAATTATCAATGGTAATAGTACCAGGATAAGGCACTTGAAAATGCAATAAATGTAACATGAACTTTGTCACATTTTTGTTAATGTTCTTGCTCTTTGAAGAAAGCACATAAGCATAAAATTATAAAAACTTGTAAATTAATTATGTAATAATTTAATAAATTCATTAACTCTGCTTTTTGAAAATATGTGTGTATACAGTGTATGTTCTTACTGTAGAGAACAATAAGCTTGTAGGTCAACTGATAATAAATTATACAGTAATTTTTTTTAACCTAAATTACAAGTACAAGTAGCATATATCCCCACACCGTAAGCATACAAGGGAGTATTCAAAATACATGATGCGTGTCGAATAGTTACACTATTTCTTTATTGCTGCAACTCCGTATCATCACTTGCGCGTCACGTGCCCCAGAAGAGATACAAACCTCGAATGGCAGCCACCCAGGCCAGCATTCCGTCTCCATAGATAAGACCCGAAGAGCAGAATGCACCTCAAGAAAGAGCGTAATATAAATCGCCCCTGCCTAACACAATCCCATGAGAAGGGAGACCACCCGCATACGACGTAAACCCTACTTGCAGCCTCCCCCGAGAGATCGCAGCCAGTGCAGCGCCGCTTACGAAGGGAGGAGCTGCCCGAAGGAACCCAAGACACCTCCTGGCCGGGTGTACAAAGGGCCCTGCACCGCCGCAGAATGCCAGTTGATACCAGCAGCTCGCTGCTCTGTCTGCTCTCCTCCACCTCGTGAGGAAACGCCCANCAACACAGCTTCAGTTAGGGTACAGTTGTTCTGACGACTACGTAATTCACTGCTCGTGCTCTTTGGGCAGCCTCTTCAAGCCAAGCTTCCTTCACCTGTCTCTTGCTTTCACCTTCCATAAGTTAATCATTTCATTGATTTACAGCAGGAGAGCACGGGTCACCGTGTTCTATTCTGGACAGAATAAAACACGTTCATAGTCTAACCACCGTCTGTTCCTTCTCGTTTTGTATGTTTAGTTGCGGTGCAGTATATTTTGGCATCAGAAATACCTCATTAGAAATGCATTGTTCTTGGCAAAGTGTTGGCCAGAAATTTCCACATTAAGGTGGTGGGTTGCAAGAAAGAACAGCACCCAAAGTTTCCATGTTATGTCAAATGTACTTTATCCAGTTGTAGCAATGGATGTAAATTTACAGTGATTAATTCACTGTGTGTAACTAAAGCTGATGACTGTAAAAGTAGATTTTAAAATTGGTAATTNGTAAATTTACAGTGATTAATTCACTGTGTGTAACTAAAGCTGATGACTGTAAAAGTAGATTTTAAAATTGGTAATTAGTTCATACCAGGCAAAATATTATTTCGGTGTCATACATACCAGGTACATAGTTGTTTATACTGCATACCTCAGTTTATATGTAAAATTTGCAACAATGCAGTGTTTTTTTAANTGTAAATTTACAGTGATTAATTCACTGTGTGTAACTAAAGCTGATGACTGTAAAAGTAGATTTTAAAATTGGTAATCAGTTCATACCAGGCAAAATATTATTTCGGTGTCATACATACCAGGTACATAGTTGTTTATACTGCATACCTCAGTTTATATGTAAAATTTGCAACAATGCAGTGTTTTT
>NQII01001510.1:455094-482054 GCA_002778355.1 Clitarchus hookeri
TTTTTTTTTTTTTTTTTTTTTTTTTTTTTTTTTTTTTTTTTTTTTGACTGAAAACAAGCAAATATTGTTATTATTCACAAGTCATTTATACAATAACTATTTAAACAAAAATAATTAATGTTGATTTAGTACTTGCGTTGTTCCAGTGACACACAGCAAGATCATGCTGTCGGAATCGGAGTCAGATTCTGACGTCTTGTTCGAGAGTCGCAAGTGCAAGATGAACGGAGATGCTCGCAACGGCCACAAAGTGCGGANTAAAAAAAAGGTACTACTACAGTAATGTCTCTTTTCAAGATCTTTGAATTTAGCAACTCTTTCACTTTAACGACAATTTTTTCTGGCCCCAGCAAAGTTCTGAACACATATTCATCATACAGTCTTTATAGTGGAAGATTATTGTACCTTCTGGCTGGGTATGCAACCCCTCTCATTTTTTTTTTGTTTCATTTTTATGACTGAAAACAAGCAAATATTGTTATTATTCACAAGTCATTTATACAATAACTATTTAAACAAAAATTATTAATGTTGATTTAGTACTTGCGTTGTTCCAGTGACACACAGCAAGATCATGCTGTCGGAATCGGAGTCAGATTCTGACGTCTTGTTCGAGAGTCGCAAGTGCAAGATGAACGGAGATGCTCGCAACGGCCACAAAGTGCGGAACGGCTTTGCAAAGATTGGGCGACGAATCAAGACGTAATTGTTATGAGCTACGTACATGCTTGTTTTTGCCTAGCCAATTGGGAATGCTTTGAAGTACACTTTTGGACAGAGTTGTCAGGTGAGACATTTGGCCTAACAGTCCACAGAATTGGCCTGCTCGTGTTTTCCCTGGAAAATTTGTGGCTTCTAGTATTAATTTGGGCACAGTGGAATATTGCTAATAGCCTCTGTCACTGCAAATTTCATTGTCCAACATTTGATATGCCTTTACTTACATGATCTGTGTAGCGAAAAATAAAATAATTTTTATTTAATTATGTAGCACCATCCTAAATATATGTTGACATTATTGTAATTACAAAGAATTTTTTATACCTCTACATTATTTCTTTGTAATTATTATTTCATAACACATTANGAATATTGCTAATAGCCTCTGTCACTGCAAATTTCATTGTCCAACATTTGATATGCCTTTACTTACATGATCTGTGCAGCGAAAAATAAAATAATTTTTATTTAATTATGTAGCACCATCCGAAATATATGTTGACATTATTGTAATTACAAAGAATTTTTTATACCTCTACATTATTTATTTTGTAATTATTATTTCATAACACATGACTACACACAGCTGCGACTTTATCATTGTTTTGTCTTTGCTTGTGTGTGTTTTAATGTAAGTTCGGCACTGTGCACACATTATGTAAGTAAACATGGTATGTATTTGCAAATGCAGTTATGATTCACAAAGCTCTTGCCATGTAGATGAGTTCCACTCATTATAGTAAACTTAAAAAGTAGGGAAATGTTTTAAAAGTGACAAATAATTTTGTGCAATTTTTATTTGAAAAAAATATATATATAGGATGTTTTTAGAAAAATATTTGAATGAATATTTTGTGCAATNGTTATGATTCACAAAGCTCTTGCCATGTAGATGAGTTCCACTCATTATAGCAAACTTAAAAAGTAGGGAAATGTTTTAAAAGTGACAAATAATTTTGTGCAATTTTTATTTGAAAAATATATATATATAGGATGTTTTTAGAAAAATATTTGAATGAATATTTTGTGCAGTTTTTATTTACATTTGCTCAATGGTTTTGGACTGTTTTTTCTTCGTAATGTTTTTATAACTGCAATGTATTGTGAATGTTTGTTAATACTTAACACATCTCAAGACTGTAGCCAGACATTGGTTTGAATGGCGTGTTGGCACACACAGTCAGAAAGCATACAGTTAGGACAACGACTACTGCACACGTAGGCAGCTCGTCTGTAAGTGAATGCAAAACTTTTGTTTCCACAGATTTTACTTGCTAGGTTGGGCCTGTATTTTGGCTGGTAAAGTTAATGCATGGTTATTTGAGTACTTATGAACCTGCTGTGAATTGTCAATTGGGCAACACCGTGACAAAATTGTGTTTCTTTTCTTTAATGCCAATGCTTAGCGCTAAGAAAATTTAAATGGTCACCAATTTCAAACCCAGTGCTTTTGCTTAGACACTGAAACATAATATTTATTTTTAATAATTTCTTGGTGTATCTATTGATCTATTTTTGTGAATATAGTTTACAGATGTAGTTGCTTAACTGCAAATCATCTTTATGAAGAAAATGAGAATGCTTATGCAGTTGTACAAATGTCACGAGCTCTAAACTGTCAAGTCTTTGATGAAGTTTGGAGAAGTTCATAAACACTGTAGATGATGTTTGTGAGGTAAAAGATGGTGGAGAGTTCATTTTTGAGCAGATATGTTACGGTCAGTAGCAATGCAAATACGTGATGGAGCCAGGGAATATCGGAGATGCATCTGGCATGCCTGATGAGTAGGCTTTTATTGCGTCCAGATTGATTATCAGTTGTACTGTTTCGTTAAATAAAATTGGGAAGGTGGGAAGGGAGGAAGGCCATATGTGAACATGAGTGAACTCTGTACTGCTGGTCTTAAAGTTAATTAATTTGCAAACACTTTACTGACATTGATTACATTATTTACCTCCTTTTAATAACATAATTAGTGGTAGCTTATAATGGCCTATTCCTGCCATATCTTGTAGACATACAGAGAAAATATCAGTAAATTATAAAACTTACCCAATTTATTTTTTGCTGTTCTAAAAAATTTAGGCATGTCACACATTACCATGTATCCTTCCACCATTTCCCTCCCTCCATTTTCAGCTATTATTACCTTCATCCCCACAGTCTCTTTGAATCTCTTTCATTAATTTGTCTTCTATCAACCTTCGAAGACAGCGGTTTTGCTCTACGAGCATAAAGTGTGTAAATCACGTCAATAAACCATCTGTGATTTCATGCAAACCTTGCCTACAGTTGCCGTTGTATATTCTTTTGTTTTTCATCTGGTGATGTCCACAAAATTCCTCAGAAACTCAAAGGTATACCCTTCCTCATTCTTATTTCAATTACTAGTTCAAACCTTCATCACAGTTGTGTTTGAATCCTCTGCGGACATTCCCCTTACCATCTGTACTACCTCGCCGACATTATTGACATTGTTCCTGAGCAATCTCCATTTCGACGACAGAGCTGATTGCGAAATTTTACGTAGCCGAGTATGCATACACAAAAATGTGGAATTGTTTGAAAGTACTTTTATGAAGGGTACTCGGGATTGTCAGTCAGGAGCCATTTTTTACCAACACCATAAATGTGAGGTGTGCAATGTTACCGGAGTGTGTGTCAGCTTTAAATCTAGTCATGTGCTGAGTTCCAGTGAAAGCTGTATCCAGACGAAACGAATGTGTCATGTAGGTGTATGTACAGCACATTATGTAACCTTAGCTATATTGAACATTTATATTATAGTTGTTATTNCATACACAAAAATGTGGAATTGTTTGAAAGTACTTTTATGAAGGGTACTCGGGATTGTCAGTCAGGAGCCATTTTATACCAACACCATAAATGTGAGGTGTGCAATGTTACCGGAGTGTGTGTCAGCTTTAAATCTAGTCATGTGCTGAGTTCCAGTGAAAGCTGTATCCAGACGAAACAAATGTGTCATGTAGGTGTATGTACAGCACATTATGTAACCTTAGCTATATTGAACATTTATATTATAGTTGTTATTGTGGAGTTATACAAAATGTCCCAAAATTTGCATGCCCATGCCCTACACAAAAGTGGGTTCTGGATTTAAAAAAGGAGATATGTATGACACTTTGCACAAACATTTACTGGCATTCAAGACAGGCCAGAATTGTGTCATATGCACAATCATACGAAACATTTGTGTTTGTCTCTGCTTTCCCACTGACTAAAGTTTATTACTGGCTCACTCTCGATGAGTGGAAAGCCAAGTTGATTGTGTGCAAATAAAATTTCTTTGATATGTTACTGGTAATACACTATACAGTGCCCCCTTCAGATGTTATAAAAAGCTTGTTGGTAATTTTACTCACAATAATTAGTGTTGATATGTTGTAAAGTTTTTTAACACTCTGTCAAATATTAACAAAACAACATCCATGCAGATTTTGTTTTCAGTGGTAGAGAAAATACCCTTTTTTTTTTTTAGTGCAGCCAGAGTTGCACATGCACATAATGTTCAAAGTGTTAAGTACTGCCACATTGCGCAAGTAAAACTGCATACTGTATGTAGGAAATCTGTTACTCTTCTGGCACTTTGCTTTGCAGCTCATGGTTGAAGATAGTGTTCCTAATTTGGCTGGTTTTGTTTTTCTTTCTCCCCCACCACCCTATAAAAGTTTTCTTTTTCTTAGGTTTTTCAAGTAATTTCAAAGTCTAAAAATTATTTTTTACTTATGTCCACCTAAGCTGTGGTACCATAATATATATACCTATTCTAAGATGAAAGTATTCAGACCAAATTGTGCAATATTATGTGCAGCAGGCTGAGCATCAATTTTGGGACATTTTACATGTTGAAGTGGTCTATTACGAACAAATTGTGATGTTTCATTTTTAAAATAATGTTTAAACTGTGAAACTACTTAAATTTTATTCGCAGTTAATTTTTTGGTATTATGGTAGCAAGCACTCTTGTAGGTAGCTTAATTTGGTGCAATTCAGTTTTCATTGATCACTGTGTAATATATTTGTCTGTAATATTATCATTACTACCACCATTATTTTCAAGTTGGGGTGTTTTGTACGTATTTTTGTTAATGTGCTTTAAAAATTATGATGAAAAAACTTATCTTTTTTTCATAAAGCACACTGATCTATTGAAGTCCGTTGATCTTTATCCTAGTAGAATTCAGGACAAAAATTATTTATATTTTATTAAACCACATTACGTATAATTTCCAGTGTGTGTATGTATGTTATAGCACACATTCATTTTGGCTATCTATGTTGCAAGACTTAACGAAGCAAATCAGGGTGCTTTTAAAGACTGGTTAGTTCAGCATGTTGTTCCAGAACAGCCACAGTCTAAATATTGAATATGAAGGAAATCCCAGTTTTTGTAATGTTTTTTTCTGCCTAATAGAGAAAGAGACAATTGACATTTTAATTTACATCTTAGTTTACAAAGTACAATTTTGTGGGTTTTTCTTTCCAAAAGAATTTTTAATGGCTGTGTTGTAAGAGAGTGCTGAGCTATAGATTTGTATGCAGGAGAAATTTTTGTTTTGGTCTTAACTCTGGCAGAAAAGTATGTTTCAGCATTAACATTTNATTATAAAACTTACCCAATTTATTTTTTGCTGTTCTAAAAAATTTAGGCATGTCACACATTACCATGTATCCTTCCACCATTTCCCTCCCTCCATTTTCAGCTATTATTACCTTCATCCCCACAGTCTCTTTGAATCTGNCATGTATCCTTCCACCATTTCCCTCCCTCCATTTTCAGCTATTATTACCTTCATCCCCACAGTCTCTTTGAATCTGTTTCATTAATTTGTCTTCTATCAACCTTCGAAGACAGCTGTTTTGCTCTACGAGCATAAAGTGTGTAAATCACGTCAATAAACCATCTGTGATTTCATGCAAACCTTGCCTACAGTTGCCGTTGTATATTCTTTTATTTTTCATCTGGTGATGTCCACAAAATTCCTCAGAAACTCAAAGGTATATCCTTCCTCATTCTTATTTCAATTACTAGTTCAAATCTTCAACACAGTTGTGTTTGAATCCTCTGCGGACATTCCCCTTACCATCTGTACTACCTCGCCGACATTATTGACATTGTTCCTGAGCAATCTCCATTTCGACGACAGAGCTGATTGCGAAATTTTACGTAGCCGAGTATGCATACACAAAAATGTGGAATTGTTTGAAAGTACTTTTATGAAGGGTACTCGGGATTGTCAGTCAGGAGCCATTTTTTACCAACACCATAAATGTGAGGTGTGCAATGTTACCGGAGTGTGTGTCAGCTTTAAATCTAGTCATGTGCTGAGTTCCAGTGAAAGCTGTATCCAGACGAAACAAATGTGTCATGTAGGTGTATGTACAGCACATTATGTAACCTTAGCTATATTGAACATTTATATTATAGTTGTTATTGTGGAGTTATACAAAATGTCCCAAAATTTGCATGCCCATGCCCTACACAAAAGTGGGTTCTGGATTTAAAAAAGGAGATATGTATGACACTTTGCACAAACATTTACTGGCATTCAAGACAGGCCAGAATTGTGTCGTATGCACAATCGTACGAAACATTTGTGTTTGTCTCTGCTTTCCCACTGACTAAAGTTTATTACTGGCTCACTCTCGATGAGTGGAATGCCAAGTTGATTGTGTGCAAATAAAATATTCTTTGATATGTTACTGGTAATACACTATACAGTGACCCCTTCAGATGTTATAAAAAGCTTGTTAGTAATTTTACTCACAATAATTAGTGTTGATATGTTGTAAAGTTTTTTAACACTCTGTCAAATATTAACAAAACAACAACCATGCAAATTTTGTTTTCAGTGGTAGAGAAAATACCCTTTTTTTTTTTTAGTGCAGCCAGAGTTGCACATGCACATAATGTTCAAAGTGTTAAGTACTGCCACATTGCGCAAGTAAAACTGCATACTGTATGTAGGAAATCTGTTACTCTTATGGCACTTTGCTTTGCAGCTCATGGTTGAAGATAGTGTTCCTAATTTGGCTGGTTTTGTTTTTCTTTCTCCCCCACCACCCTATAAAAGTTTTCTTTTTCTTAGGTTTTTCAAGTAATTTCAAAGTCTAAAAATTATTTTTTACTTATTTCCACCTAAGCTGTGGTGCCATAATATATATACCTATTCTAAGATGAAAGTATTCAGACCAAATTGTGCAATATTATATTAATATAGAAATTATGTGCAGCAGGCTGAGCATCAATTTTGGGACATTTTACATGTTGAAGTGGTCTATTACGAACAAATTGTGATGTTTCATTTTTAAAATAATGTTTAAACTGTGAAACTACTTAAATTTTATTCGCAGTTAATTTTTTGGTATTATGGTAGCAAGCACTCTTGTAGGTAGCTTAATTTGGTGCAATTCAGTTTTCATTGATCACTGTGTAATATATTTGTCTGTAATATTATCATTACCACCACCATTATTTTCAAGTTGGGGTGTTTTGTACGTATTTTTGTTAATGCGCTTAAAAAATGATGAAAAAACTTATATTTTTTTTTATAAAGCACACTGATCTATTGAAGTCTGTTGATCTTTATCCTTGTAGAATTCAGAACAAAAATTATTTATATTTTATTAAACCACATTATATATAATTTCCAGTGTGTGTGTGTGTATGTTATAGCACACATTCATTTTGGCTATCTATGTTGCAAGACTTAACGAAGCAAATCAGGGTGCTTTTAAAGACTGGTTAGTTCACCATGTTGTTCCAGAACAGCCACAGTCTAAATATTGAATATGAAGGAAATCCCAGTTTTTGTAATGTTTTTTTCTGCCTAATAGAGAAAGAGACAATTGACATTATAATTTACATCTTAGTTTACAAAGTACAATTTTGTGGGTTTTTCTTTCCAAAAGAATTTTTAATGGCTGTGTTGTAAGAGAGTGCTGAAATATAGATTTGTATGCAGGAGAAATTTTTGTTTTGGTCTTAACTCTGGCAGAAAAGTATGTTTCAGCATTAACATTTGTGCCAGCCAAGTAGGTACCATTATAGTGGAATTAAGGCTTGTAAAATTTTTTGATGTTTCATTATGTTATCGACATTGTATCTGTTTACCCAAGTTATTGGATTTGTACTTGTGTGTTGAATGAAAGAATGGGGGTAGGAGTTTAAACTGTATTTTTAATTAATTAGGAAGGTAAAACATTTTATTTGGAAGCGAGACAACCAGGAGTTGCATCATCAATGTTTACGTTTTCAATCATTTTCAAATACACAATAGTTTTGTTCCCTCATTGTAAAGTAACACAGTAGTGCAGCGTTGNGGAATTAAGGCTTGTAAAATTTTTTGATGTTTCATTATGTTATTGACATTGTATCTGTTTACCCAAGTTATTGGATTTGTACTTGTGTGTTGAATGAAAGAATGGGGTAGAAGGAGTTTAAACCGTATTTTAAATTAATTAGGAAGGTAAAACATTTTATTTGGAAGCGAGACAACCAGGAGTTGCATCATCAATGTTTACGTTTTCAATCATTTTCAAATACACAATAGTTTTGTTCCCTCATTGTAAAGTAACACAGTAGTGCAGCGTTGTGTTAAATAGTAAGAGTACTAATTATTGCTATTTTAAGAACAACTATATGCCATAACCTGAATTCTAAATTGCAATTATTTTGTGCACTGTTATACAAGTTTCATGTAAATGTTCACAGTTTTTGGACGTATAATTTTGTAAGCTATACTTTATTGTTGCACAATAAAAATGAATTTAATGCTACCAGTCTGAAGGATTTCACTTTTGTACCTTAAGGTATCAAACTATCAATGTTGTTATATTGTGGTGTTTGCATACAGTACCCCCATAGTTGAATTAGTGACACTTTCTGTTCATCTATCAAGATCTTGTGTTGGGCATTTACACATTTGTTGGCAACACGTAATTGTAGCTCATTGGAGACAGTGAAGCTNTTTAAGAACAACTATATGCCATAACCTGAATTCTAAATTGCAATTCTTTTGTGCACTGTTATACAAGTTTGATGTAAATGTTCACAGTTTTTGGACGTATAATTTTGTAAGCTATACTTTATTGTTGCACAATAAAAATGAATTTAATGCTACCAGTCTGAAGGATTTCACTTTTGTACCTTAATGTATCAAACTATCAATGTTGTTATATTGTGGCGTTTGCATACAGTACCCCCATAGTTGAATTAGTGACACTTTCTGTTCCTCTATCAAGATCTTGTGTTGGGCATTTACACATTTGTTGGCAACACGTAATTGTAGCTCATTGGAGACAGTGAAGCTATGTAGAGGTACATCTGAAATCATTCTTACTGTCACTTATTCCTATTGCAGAAAATACTATCTAATCATCATGCGAATGTGTGTCAACTATTCCAGTTTCAAATAATTGTTTTAGTCATTGCATCTAACAAATTTTTTTTTTTCTGAACTAAAATGCAGTCATGCATTGACCCCAATAAAAAGTATCTCATATTTTGTTAAATTGAAGTTTTACCTATAAACTGAAAAAACACGTGTGTTGGTAATGCCTAGTAAATAGTTCTTATGCAAAATATTACAACTGAGTGCGCACAAATTTGGTGCATTGTCCTTTTGTGTAATTNGATGTGTGTCAACTATTCCAGTCTCAAATAATTGTTTTAGTCATTGCATCTAACAAATTTTTTTTTTTCTGAACTAAAACGCAGTCATGCATTGACCCCAATAAAAAGTATCTCATATTTTGTTAAATTGAAGTTTTACCTATAAACTGAAAAAAACACGTGTGTTGGTAATGCCTAGTAAATAGTTCTTATGCAAAATATTACAACTGAGTGCGCACAAATTTGGTGCATTGTCCTTTTGTGTAATTTTCTAGACTTGGTTAAGCTTTGTCTACATGATTCGGAGGAATATCCTGTAAGTAGATCTCTAGCAGGGCTTCTGAAAAGTGTGAAGTAATAGTTTCAAGGATTATAGAGGNACACGTGTGTTGGTAATGCCTAGTAAATAGTTCTAATGCAAAATATTACAACTGAGTGAGCGCAAATTTGGTGCATTGTTCTTTTGTGTAATTTTCTAGACTTGGTTAAGCTTTGTCTACATGATGCGGAGGAATATCCTGTAAGTAGATCTCTAGCAGGGCTTCTGAAAAGTGTGAAGTAATCGTTTCAAGGATTATAGAGGTGGGGTGTTCCGCAAGCATGTGGCAATCACTGCAGGTGACCAGTCGTCCACATTTGCAGCTCTGGTTGAAGTTGTCAGTGTTTTCCCTAGACAAGTAACTTTTTCAAAGTTAATTACATCAGAAAATATAATTGCATATTTGTGTGGAAGGTGTGACAAGTAAGTATTGGGACTATTTGTGTTGTGCTCCCTCTCTCCTGTCGATAGCTTGCCCTCCTGTTATCAAATGCCCCACAGACAGCAACTGTCACTGCTGGGTGTAAAAATGGCCTAAATCACAAGTACATTTCCCCACCCTGTTTCTAAGGTGCCAATTTTTTTTTTCCTTCAAGAATTTAGGCATTTATTTTTAGTAAATACGGTATAACCCATGCCATACTTTGTTTTGTAACATATGGATAGCTTGTGCAACACAGTTTTCAACTGAACCACAAATTTTTAAAGCTGAATATGTAAAAAATATTTTTCCTGCGAGGCTATTTAAAATGGTTTTATATGGGTGATGATGGTACATGGGTACATATGGTATATTACATTGTTGGGAAATAAATGGCCATTTTTTTTGTACCTCTCACGACTACCAAGTTTTAGAATAGAGTGGATGTGTGCACCTGTAACAACACAATTCTGACCTCAGTCACGTCCCTAAAGAAACTTGTCTACCGTGAAGCAAGGAGCCTCTTGACTTTTAGGAATCTATCTCATATGTACAAACACGTGGTAGTCATGTAAGACCCATGAGACACATTTTAAATATCATCCCAAGGAAAAAAATTTTTTAACATGCTTATAAAAAAAATTGCTTGTTTCAGTGCATGGCTGTGTTGCACAACCCACATTTTTTACTCAAAATNGCATGGGTGCATATGGTATATTACATTGTTGGGAAATAAATGGCCATTTTTTTTTGTACCCCTCACGACTACCAAGTTTTAGAATAGAGTGGATGTGTGCACCTGTAACAACACAATTCTGACCTCAGTCACGTCCCTAAAGAAACTTGTCTACCGTGAAGCAAGGAGCCCCTTGACTTTTAGGAATCTATCTCATATGTACAAACACGTGGTAGTCACGTAAGACCCATGAGACACATTTTGAATATCATCCCAAGGAAAAAAAAATTTTAACATGCTTATAAAAAAAATTGCTTGTTTCAGTGCATGGCTGTGTTGCACAACCCACATTTTTTACTCAAAATAAACACACCCAATTTAAAAATAAAAATTGTAACCTCCAAAATAGAGTGGGCATATTGTTTGTGATTTAGGCTGTTTTGACACCCATAAATGTGCGCTGCTGCCTACTAGGCAATCAATAACATGAGCGGAAACTGTTACTCAATGGGTAAAACTGGATGAGATATTGAAACACAAAAGGCCACTTTTCTCATTGCATGTCACACCTCCAGCATTAAAAATGCATAACTGCAGTAAACAAGGATTATGAGATCAGTTTCCTCTCGCACGCTCTAAAAAACCTTGAATGTATAACCCAAATTTTACCAAACACTGTACCCATAGAGAACTTGGCAAGGACATCCAACATTTGTAAGCGAAGTGACGTAATTTTGGGCGGCTCTTAACAGCAAGATCTTGAGAGCAAACGAGGGTGATTGAGGTGAGAATGGAGCAGCACCGGAATAAAGCGGGGGGCGGGGTATCCCCGGGAAAACCAGCCGACCAGCAGTATTGTTCGGCACAATTCCCGCATGCGAAAATCAGGGAATGAACCCATTTATAGTTTTCGAGCGCCAATGCTTCAGTCCCATTACAAAGTAGTAGTATTTTTTTATCCGTACCATTTATGCCTGACATGCAAGTCAGTAAAAAACACTGTTTTGGTCCTATTCTTCAACGTTAATTGAAACTGAAAATATGAGGGAAATGTGAAGTAACTGTGAATTGACAGTACCTTGCTTTACTATTTTAACTTTTATACTACACGATTCAAAAAAATTCTAACTTGATGAATTTATTCAAGAGTTCGATATAGCTCTACATAATGTGTGTGGCGAGTATGAAGTCCTCTTTAACCTACCCAAATTTTATATAATTTACTTCCAATACATGTACAATATGGAAAATTGTTTGGAGATCCCGACACTTCCAGGTTACTCACCAACTCCCCGTTTGTCCTGGCCTCCATTTACTCGGCATGTAGCACTGAAAGAGAGAGCGATCATCAAAGCAACGGTCAACACTCGCTGCCATCATTGCAGAGATGCCAACTTCCACAGATTGTCCAGCATGTGTGTGTGTGTATTAACCAGCTGAGTTACAAATTGCAGTTATTGAAATGACAATAATAACAGAATGCTGGTGGATAATGATGTTGCAAAGAAAACATTTCATGACAAAATTTCCCTCAGTTCCAATAATCTCCACATTTCTGTATTGAAATTTATACAAAAACTAAACTTTATTAATACTGTACCTCATTTACGGATCATTTATTTTTAATTAAAGTGAGAATGCAAGGGACTTGAAAGTTAATATTTAATACTGAACAAGTATTTAATAATATTACATCTACCTGGGATTTGAAAATTGTACTTAAGTGAATGACTGAGATTTCACTTTAATGGAGAGAGGACTTAAGTTTTATTTATAAACAGTTATGTGCAATGCAAAATTCCAGCAGATCGCCAGGTCAAAATACAGTAAACTCCCTATTAACCATGTTAATTGGGACCAGAGAAAAAACGAATAAGCGAATTTGTATTACCGTATTTTATTGCATATAAGTCGCACCATTATTTTCAAAGGGTGTTAAAAAAAAATTATATTTATCGTTTATAGGTTGCGCTCATCGTACATCCGGGACAACACTGCCTGGGCCACGGATGGCTGATGCGCACAACCTTGGAAAAGGTCTTGTGGCAGCTGTGTCCTTGCAAGCAAGCGGTGTTGCCAAGCATAGCTACAGGCCTACAGCGCAGTCACAGTGTGCCGCAAGTTTGTTGGACGTAGTTCGTTTGGAATGTACTGATATAGCGCTTGATATGCAGCCTTGACTGCCGGAGTTGATATATTTATTGGAAAAAAAGAAATAACTTATAAACACGTAAGTTAATTTGAAGTTATATATTTACGAAGAAAATTTTATCAAGGTTTCTTTTTATATATTTCAAGTATTTCTAACAATTTATGTTAAAAGCAAAAACCTAACTATTATTTCTGCAGTTTATCTTTGCAAGTTTTAAATAAACGTGCATAATATAGAAAGGCATTTGAATATTTCCGTTACGTAATTCCCTTCGCAGTCCTCGACAGAAATAGATATTTTAAAAGAATCAAATTAAATAAAAGGAATCGATTCTTACACAATAACTGACGATAGATTATTTTTGAAAGCTTTCTGTGGGGTGTACAGAGATAGCAGCACATTAGCATTGGTTCTTGAGTACCAAATGTTAGCAGTGACTTACACGTATTTCTCTTATATCGTCCTTGTGCCGCACGTAGTGTTGGTTTGATGTTGTGGCAGTAAAGAAGTGCGACAGTTTCTTGATGGAAAAGCAAAGTACCTACACCACAGGTTTCAAAATTAAAGTGATTTTGTTCGCTGAAGAATTTGGAAATCTAGCCGCGGGCTGTGAATTCGGAATAAATGAAAAGTTAGTGCGGGGGTGGAGAAATTTTTCTCACTTATAAGTCGCACCCCGAGTTTTTGATAAAATTTTTAGAATAAAATGTGCGAATTATATGCGATAAAATACAGTAAAAACCACCAGATAATAGAATTTACCAATTTGTACTGTTAATGTAACAGTGATATTGGCTCCGAAAATTGTGATAAAACACAGTACCTATTATACATTTCAAAGCAAACAAAAATCACGCACTGTATGTGCAGGATTTAAAGTACTGTACTGTATGTAGTACACTACACGATACTTTAACTGACATTTATGTTGCACCAAGTATAGTGTAATTCATGGCGCATCGAGTATACGCAGTTTATAACCTGCACCGGCGCCAGGCGGGCGGCACAGAGCAATAAGCAGTGCGTGGAGTGCGCGTGTCACTTCCTCAACGTGCGTGCACACAGACCTGTCCTTGAGATGGCAGAGTGAGTTGAAAGTTTAGAATGCAATGCAGTAAAGACAATAATGGGACTTTAATGAGGCAACCCGGCATTTACACAATACAGTACACTCCCCAATAAAAAATGACCCTTCACAATACAAATGCAGATCTAATGTTAACTTTTGCTAAAACCAGGAGAAAACATTTTAAAAAGTCTAAGTTCATTCATTTCAAAGTTTGTGATGACAATAATGGATTTTACAAAAGCGTAAGCACTCACCTCTCTCAGTAATTGTAGGCTGCATTCTCAAAGTTTCAATAGGCTGGGTTGAAACGTCTTAAGGTTTCTATACATTTTTAATTACTAGGAGTTTATTTAAATTTTACTGACTTAGGCGCACACAAAAGTTTAAAAATTCTGAAATGATAAGTTTTTTAAAAACACACACACTTGATATGAAAAATGCAAAAAAAGTTAGACCGTGCCATCCTTGAAAATGTCTTCAAATTTTTTTGTTTGGCACTGGAATTTATGTTTTTGTTTATAACACACAGTATTTTTCTTAACGCGAGAATGTTGACATAGTCCAAACCCTGTTGGCTGGCATATTGCAACAGTTTCTCGACGTATTCTGCTGCCTGGATGTGTGTTATTAAAGATTTGAGTTTGTCTTCAATTTTATCAGATTCTTCTGCTACTTCCCCTTCAGCACGCACTTTTGTGACAATAGCTTCTTCACTTAGGTGTTGAAAACCTTGCTCGTGATCATCGGAGCTCTGCCACTCACTTGCTAATGTTGCATTCATCAACATCTTCGAAGCCGACGACATTTTCCACCATGCTTGACAAACATTTTGCGGTGCTTAATTCTTCCTCTTCAAAACCTTTGCAATTCCTCTGAACTGGCTGGGGAAGAATTTTTTTCCAAGCATTTCCCAGGCTTTGTGAATGCCGTGAACAGCAACAAGAACATTAATTGTTCTCGAGTAAGAAAGCACATCTGTTGCTTCATCGACAGACTCAGTAGGTACGCTCGGTAATGCTGCTTGAAAGATGCAATCACGCCTTGATCCAACGACTGTATTAGCGACGTGACGTGTGGGCAAATAATTTAACAAAAATCTTGCCATCACTTGAGACTAGCTTAGTTGCTTCTGGGTGACAAGGTGCATTGTCTAACAACAGGACAGCTTTTGCGGGTAATCCCTGCGGTCTTCAAGGAAACTGCGCACATTGGAAACAAACTTAGTGTGGAACTCGGCGAAAATTTCACTGTTCATCCAGGCTCCCTCCTGGTTCGTGTAGTGAACAGGCAGGTGTTGTCTTCCTTTCAAGGCTCTCCGATTTCTCGATTTGCCAATAACCAGGGGTTTTAATTTGTGGTTATCAGTGGAATTTGCGCAGAAAAGCACAGTTAACCTTTCTTTGCACATTTTGTACCCCGGTGCATGGGACTCAGTCTTCAAAACCAGGCTTCGGGTTGGCAAGCCCATCCAATACAGACCAGTCTCGTCAGCATTGTATCTTTGTTGGGGTGACAAATTGTGCTCATCTACACTGAAGAGCCAAAAAAACTGGTACACCTGCCTAATATCACGTAGGGCCCCCCGAGCACGCAGAAGTGCCGCAAGACGACATGGCATGGACTCGACTAATATCTGAAGGTATGCAGGAGGCAATTCACACCATGAATCCTGCAGGGCAGTCCACAAATCCAATCTGCGCCAATTTGGAAAGGGTTGCACATCTGTCACGTTTAATGATTCTCGTCAGTCGTCGTTTGTCCCGTTCTTTCACAATATTTTTCCAGCCGCATTGATGTCGAAAATGTGCTGTTTTAGCGGATTTCCAATATTCACGGTACACTCGTGAAATAGTCGTATGCGAACATCCAAATTTTATCGCTACCTCGGAGATGCTATGTCCCATCTCTCGTGCGCCGACTGTAACACCACGTTCAAACTCACTTAAATTTTGATAACCTGCCATTGTAGGAGCAGTAACCGATCTAGCTGCCGACCGCATCGCGTTACTCTGATTGGTTCCATACCTCTGTTTTTTGCATACGCACGCCTATACCAGTTTTTTTTGGTTCTTCAGTGTATAAATTCGGAAAATTCAGTACTGAATGCTGCTTCTGTATTAGCGCTAAGCTTTAATCTTTTCACAGCAATTTCTCTTATTCCGTGCCGTTTGCCGTTGTTTAAATCTGCTCATCCACCCAGATGAAGCAGAGAACTCATCTTCAATTTGTAACATCATGTGAAATTCTTTTGCTTTTTCCATCACCAATGGGCCAGACACAGTTATGTCCTCGGCTCTTTTCTGTTTGAACCACAAATACAGCGCTTCATCCAAGCCTGCGAAGTTGGACGTTTTCAGTGTTTTGCGATTTGATGAACCCGCAGCACTATCTGCGCAACATGCACTTTCTGCTAGCCTTTGTTTGTTTTTGTTGATGTCCCGCAGTTTGTACTCCGATTCTGAAGTCCAATGCTAATTTCGCAGCTGTTGCAATATACTCAAATTTTTTTATTATCTCTGATACTTTTCCACGATAGTTAAAACTGTCCTTTTACGCTTTGTTGACTTGTTGCAAAAACGGCACAACGAATAGTGAACAACAACCGTGCCCGATCGATAAACTTGCAAGACGTGGTATTGGGGTGGTAACTGAGATGAGTGCGATCACATACGCGCTTCAACGGGCGGAAATGGATGGCTCACACAGGTCTCTGTGAAAGGCTAACAGTTTAAAGAGATAAACACCAGCTCACGTGGGACAGCAATAGACGTGCATGGTACCGTTGCTTGTTAAACGACACACGTTACAGCATCGCCCTACCACAGAAGTTAAGTAGACTTTGAGAAAGGCTAAAAATAAAAAGCTGCACAGATAAACCGAAAAAGGTTAAGCGAAGCACGAATAAATGGGAGTGTACTGTATATTATTTGTTATCAATGTAAAAAACAGACCATTCTTGTCTAATAAATTTGAAAGGCATCACCAGAAGAAAAAAAACTGTCTGATTTTTATTCCCATTTCTTTGAGCTGCTGCCCCCCACCCCTCCGTCTCCCCAATTTTCAATGAACTATCAAATTTTATGTGACATTTTAGATATACAAATCTATCAATTTCATATCTTGTATGCAAATCATGTTTCATTTCTTGTATTCCTCTATACTTCCCCTACAAGGTGCTTCATGCAATACTAGAAGAATGATGCATTTTTCTGAGAACTTGGCATCTCTGGTATTGAAATTTGGAAATTTAACATTAGCAAGTTTAATTTACATTTAACGTAACATGAGGACAAGGGTTAAAACAAGAGAAAATGAACTTATCAACACAAAACCATATTTACTCAACAGTTACACATTTTACAACTGAAATAACTACATATATACAAGATTATTGTCATCACACAGTTTCATGTGAAATGACAAGAGAAACATGCATGAAGGTTTAATGCTGTACACTTTCAACACGTATCAAATAGGGCTCTCTATACAGCTGCAACCTAAGTACATCATTAACATTAAATAAAATATATTCTTTTTGCTGCTGCATCTGTACAAAATTTACATCCAGAGACCTATGCTGAGTTACTGCCAACACAATCACCACAAAAACGTTTACCCCAACAGTGGAATGTAGAGGATGCTGCAATCAACACAACTGAGGGAATAGTACGATGATAACTACGAGGATAAGCCTGCTGCTCTACGAGTGGGCGTGGACAAGCCTACGCCTTGACCGCCGTGCCAGATGCAGGCGTCCCTTGCGTCTCCTCTTTCTTCAACTGCTTGCCCAGGTACTCCCTGCACAGACAAGACCGGCCGCGTCACAGCGGGCAGGGCATCTCAATGGGGCGGCAAGACATGCCAGGGTGGCTAGCAAGGTGCAAAAGCTAAATATTTATTTATGGCTTAACATCTTACTAGCAAGGTCCAGTATCTTGGGCAATCACGAACAAACACCCGTCTGATTTTGTACTATACATCAGGGTTTCTTTGTGCCTGCTAAGAAAACTTTGAACCATCCAAAATTTCTGTTTTGGTGCCACTTTCAAAGGTACAGCAAACTATAGCAGTTTATTTAAAATTTTTCATGTTATCTACCTTGTTAATGTTAGCTATTAGTTTACAAAATGACACAATAATAAACATTTTGAATGGTTCAAAACTCAAATTTATCCCAGCAGGCACAAAGTAACCCCAGTTTACAGTAAACGATGTGTTCTCAAAAACAAGTGTTTAAAAATTAAAGTATAGATGTAACTACACTTCAAAAAATACTTGTATTTGTGAAAGAATTAAATCACCAGGTACGTAGTTCTCTGGGACTCTGCATTGGCTACACAAATTCTATTATAGCTGGCACTGCAGCTACTAGAAAGTGGCTGCATGCAACATTCTTATGTTTTCCTAAGCTCATATAAGAATATTCTCTGTGTGCAATATCATGTGTGTCATGAAAGTCACATAAGCAAAATCAAGACTGCCTGCAACATCTCACATATATGCAACTTCATTATTCAATATTTCTTGACATGAAACAAAATACTTCCAGATTTGTGAGGTTGTGGCCCGAATTCCCCAGCTTGCTAGCCACCTTGGCACCTCCCAGCGCAGCAAGAAGCACGGGACGAGGATCGGAGTGTCGAAACTGCCCCAGAGGTACGGAGAGGAAAACAAGAAGACTTTGTGACAAGAAGGAAGGAGGAAGGGACAACAGACAACAAGAAAGACTCTACAAGGCAGTTTTATGGTGCACACATGGTCGTGAGCAAAAAGACGTCACAATAATTTATTTTGCACCAACTGAGAGCAAAAATTAAAACCTAAACAGTATCTAATTGAACGAATACTGTGCCAGATTTTTCAAATAGCCATAAATAAAGACACTAAAACAGAATCTTCTAAACACTAGAACACAAATTTAAAAAAAATAGTACTAGCACTAATGACGTCACTCAACATTATTTCCTTCCCTAGTAAAATACACAAATGTGAAATTAAGTATGTATAATTCTTGTATAATATACAACACATTATGCCGATATGTTACTGAATTTGTCTACATATAACTTGAGCACTTTCAGAATTGTTTTCAATGAAATTTTCACCATAACTGAATTTACGTATTTTTCGGTAAACACTAACTGAAGTACATGAAATAAGATTGGTCGTTGACTACAGAGAGTATTTTCATGTGCTACTGTCTTACATACAATTTGTTTTATTCCGATTTTTACTTCCCAAAAATTTTCTTAATTTTTACTCCCCAAAAATTTTCTTAATTTTTTTTTGTTTTGAGGTCACTGTTTTTGCTTGAGAAGTAGCAAATGCATTATAATTAGAAAAAAAACTACAGGGGTGGACAGAGAAAGTGTCTCTTCCTTAGGTTTTAATGCATTTGAGATGTAATTTAATGTACATTATTAAATGCAAAAAATTGTACCATACCACACCTTTTTTCCAAATGCCAGATTAAATAATCCTGCCAAACACAGAAAATGTGGAGAAGTAAATTTTTCCCTCAGGCCAAAGTAAAAATGTGGAACTTATCTTATTTTCAAGGTCCTATATTCGTGTTAAGTACTGTATTAATTTTTTAAATAATTTCACAATATCACATGATGAATGACGTGACTATCCATAGGTTCATGGCAAAGTTAATGTTTACACCACGTGGCTGGACATAGAAAGGAGACATTGAGGGCTTCCGAAAGTGCTCAACTGACATTAAAAATAATAAACAGCTGCCCATTTCACATCCACTGCCAACATAACTTCACACACACACAAAATACACCTATCCACAATCCAGCCATCAGTCTATGCATGTAACTCAAGTTTACAAGGTACATACAACCCCCAACATGCTGAATGCGAAACATCTAACTAAATAACAAATGCTGTCACTACCATCTCGCATACAGGGCTTCATTATGCTCCACAAGATACAATGATACACTTACACGTGGAAAAAAACCCCACAGCTAAACATAAATAATACCAAACTTATAGTTCTGAAAACAACACATCTAACAAGATGCGAAGACCAGAATACTTACAATAAGAAAAAACAGTACCACACAATTCCCTGCACCATTTCCATGGAAAAATTTATGTGAAAAGAATCCGAAACCAAAATTATTTAGTTCCTGTTTCCTTACTACACACAACCCTTACAACACTTTAGGGTTTGCCTACCTGTTGCTTAAACTGCTTTCACTTCCAAGTTTTTTGCTAGGTAAATTTTGTTTTAAAGTAAAAATACAATGACCCTGGAATCTTCATCACTCTGGTAGTAAAGTTAGATAGCCAATGCAATCAATAAAAAATACACAGCTTTCTCATGGCCTTATCACCAGGAGAACAATTAGCTGGCTCCTCTGATAAACTTGCAATACATTGATCCTTCACATTTTGCCTTTCTATGCCTCCCTTTGAAGTCTGTCAAAACAATTGTAGCCTCTACAGAAAGAATGGTAGTTCCCTACAGAATACAAAGTGCACCCTTTGTCTGCAAAAGCAGAGAGGGTGAACCACTCTTTTTTTTCAATAGTGCCACATTTACGTAACTTCCATAACCAGAGGCAAGATTGTATGGAAAATTAATGGGGAGGGGGGGACACCAAAATGTGAGTCAATACACCACCTAAAATAAATTTATCTTAGAATATAAAATAAAATGAAATTTAGCAAAATATAGATTTGTATTATAAAATACTACAAAAACATACAGTGTGTGTCTACATGCAGTGCAACATTTAATCCATATTTATTGGTCTACAACTCGCAGCCCCACATAACTTCACTTTTATGGCAACTTTACTGCTCGTACCATTTCAGCTTTCCTACTAAGGTAATGCACATGCCTTTCGTTTATTTTATTATGGGATTAACTAATTTACACTTTTAAATGCATCAAAATGCAGCATTTATATGGACACTACCTACATTAACCTTCATCTCGTTGTTCTTGTGCATTTTCTCATGTCAACAACACAGCAGCTGTGTTATCTACTCCCCTTCACTCCATTTTTATGAGGTTCAATCGTNTGCATTTTCTCATGTCAACAACACAGCAGCTGTGTTATCTACTCCCCTTCACTCCATTTTTATGAGGTTCAATCGTTCAGGCCACGATGTTTAGATGGTTGAGAAGTTAGGTCCGCCACAAGTATTGTTCCCAATCCTCAAAACAATTCAGCACATTTATTTAGATGAAATAATGATCACAATAGCTTGTTTCCAACTCGTATAAACAAAAATTGATCATATTTTACGGTAAATTGTGTTTATATTATCATCGATGAAATGTAAACGAATGTTTCTATATTCAAAAATTATTATAGATCTCTCTCCAACCTCTCCTATAATCTCACTGAGAGATGTTTTGGAATACGATAGGGTAATGAAAACAGAAACTTTGGTGTAGTATAAAAGAGAACAATACTCAAATAGTAATTATAAATGTTATTTTATCCTGAACTTTCTTTTTAAAAATCTGCCAAAAATGCCAATATCCGCCAAAAGTATCTTTTCTCTGCTAGACAGCATAAAATTCTGCTAAAACTAGCCGAAAATCTGCTAAGATGGAAACACTGAAGATGTACAATCCTGACTTCACATTCCGTTGATGTTCTGCCAGCACCTCGTGATTTAACAATATTCACACACTGCTACATTTCAAACATTTTTTTAGTGGTAACACATAAATTTGCAATTATTATATTAAATTGTTTCCCTGAAAGTACCACCACAATATTGAGATAGGGTGGTCCGGACATAAAGTACGCCATCTACGTTTTTTTTGCATGTTGATGCGTCATGATTATGCNATATTGAGATAGGGTGGTCCGGACATAAAGTACGCCATCTACGTTTTTTTTGCATGTTGATGCGTCATGATTATGTCATCTATAGCACGGATCAATGGCAAATGGAAAATAAACACAAAGCTTGTAATTTGTGACCATTGCTGTTCTATTGTAGTTGTATAATTTTTCTTAAATGTGTGGCATTTTTAAACTTGTGGTTATTTTTGTTGGCCACTAATCGTTTTTGAAGATAGGTGAAATGTTGCCAATTGTGATGATTGCCAACAATCCTTATCAACTGGTTATCATGATCGGTGATCAGCATCGGCCCAGCCCTACCCAAGCCTCTCTACTCCACATTCCATTAACTGTATTCACGTGAACTTATACAGGTGACTGTGCTGTAGTTTCTTACGCTTGATCAATGCCAACTCGGCATGCCACGATTGCATGCTACGTAGATGCTGCCTCGCACAGAGGCAATGGGTACAGCTACTTCATACTGTGTGTTTAACACTAGAACATAACGTCTACCTGAATAATCTGCACTTAAGTCTATTCATATTACTTCTACAGTCTTTGTCACACCCATTTACACCAACATAAAATTTCACAAAGAAAAATCTTCACCCATCAGTAAAATACCACACACATAAACAAACACAGAATAAGCAAAAGAAAGTTATTTTTCCACAAAAAATTAACTACTAAATAATTTTATCAGTGCAGACAATGATATATGATGTGCCTTTCACTGTTTAATGATGATAATTTCTTGCCTGGACAGGCCAATTTGTTTATTCTTTGTGAACTGGAAATCTATCTCTTAAGAGTTCCTTCGTGTGAAGAGGAATACATAGTTGCATATTACACAGTAAAACCTTGGTTTTTACGCCATGCTGCATTTTACGTTTATTATTTTCATTTCCATGCACTACTTCTCTTTTTAAACTTTCCTGCAGTGGACCATAACTCGCGATCCGAGCAAGATGTCACAGCCACGTGTCCACACGAAATATGTCATCCTCGTATTTAACACCAATTTATGAGTGTTTCTTCTTTCAGCAAATACCACACTGTTAGTATTTGTATCAACTGCCTCTATAGAAAAAATTGGTAGCCTAGCGGCACATTTATACTTACTACCATTTTTTTGTTTCCTGCATTTCACATGTTACACTGTAATTGCATTGTGAAAATGTGTGATTGGCTTAGCCTGTAAGAAGGGTAAGTAGCAGGTTTGTTTGAATTATGCCCATTGCCCCTTGCTGTTGTAGAGTTGTGCTTTGCCAGGTGTTGGCCATCCCACCCCTTTACATGTAATGTAATACTGCCAACATCACATCATAATAGCTGACATAGAATAGGGTTGCTAACCGTCCTGTTTTCCCAGGACATGTCCTGGTGTGTCCTGGATAGTTTTTAAGCAGCGTCCTGGGCTTTAAAGCGCCTTGATATGGTCATGTATTTTAAAATTTGCGCGCCACTTTTGCAGTCCTTATGTTACGGGCGGCCTCACGGCTCGAGTGTTCGCGCTGCCCGCACTGTTTTAAAACAAAGACGTAACGCTCTGTGATGTCTCTTTCTCTCTACTATTGTCGCGTAGTGATTTCTCTTTGTAACCTTGCATTAGGCATAAAGAACTAGCCAGCTTACTGTTCAGTTATCAAATTGTAAGTGAATAAGTGCTACACGAATATAACGTATTTAAAATATTTATTTTAAAGGAGAAATACGTAAGTATTTAAACTTATTTTTGATTGTATCATAGTCTTTGCTATTGTATTGTATTATTAGTATTATTTATTCCAAGTATACAGATTAGAATAGAAAGATACTTGTAAATGTCATTAAATTTTAATTTATGAGCTCGCTTTTTACTGGCATTTCTTTTGTTTCAGCTGTATAATTGTTTTTATAAGTTTGTTGTTTCCTCAAAATGCCAAAACGAAAATGCACTTTCAACGAAGTTTTAGAAAAAAGGTTTCCCTCGTTCAAACGTGAGAAGTCTGACTCTGAAGTGTATTGTTGTATTGGTGAATCCAGTGTGTGTGTGTGTGTATATGTATATAGAGAGAGCCAGCAGAGGTGCGATAGATATTGAGGAGCATCAGAAAACAGCCAAGCATAAGAAGAGATTACAATCCCAGGCAGGGACTTCTAAAGCCTTAGACACTTTTATAAAGAAATCGTCAACAAATGAGAAGACTGTCACTGCTGAAGGGGCTGCAGCTTACCACACGATTCGTCACCATATGTCTTTTAACTCTTTAGACTGTACGTTAAAGTTGAATAAAATTATGTTTAGCGATTCACAAATCGCAAAAGAAATGACGTGCAACAGAACAAAGGCAACTGCAATTGTGACTGGCATTTTAAGCCCTCATTCTTCAATGAAGATTACAGATGACTCGAAAAGAATATTGTATATTAGTGTCTGTTGTGACGCTAGCAATCATGGGGCAACCAAATTTATTCCTGTATTGGTTCAGTATTTCGATTATCGTGGCGAAGGCATAAGTTTCAAGATATTAGACATTAAAACAGTTCCAATGAAACTGCTGAAACTTTGGTGAGTTTAGTAAATAATCAGCTCCAAAAATATTATATAACAGAAAAATGTGTAGCATTCTCAGGAGATAATTGCAATACGAACTTTGGTGGTAGAGAAAGAGCTGGAACAAACAATGTGTTTTGTAAACTGAAGGAAAAATTAGGCAAAGACATTATAGGTATTGGTTGTCCTGCTCATGTACTCAATAATGCTGTTCATCACGGATGTGACATTCTGCCCATAGAAGTGGAATTAATAATTGTAAAAATTTATAATCATTTTTCTACATACACTGTTTGAACAGAAAAACTGCGACAGTTTTGCAATGATATTGGCATGGAGTATACTCATCTTCAGTCTCACTCCAAGACACGCTGGTTAAGCCTTTTTTCGGCAATTGAAAAACTTTTGAAAAACCATGAGCCGTTAAAAGAATATTTTATTAGTTTAGATAAACCTCCACAGTACATTATGCAGTTTTTTAACAATGAGTATGCTGAGGGTTACCTGTACCTCGTTCATTCAGTAATGACGATAATTCACACAAATATTGAAAGAGTGGAAAGAAAAGAAAACAGTGTTGTTGAAATCAGGAAAATTTTGGGTAGAGTTATTTCATTACTAGAGAAGAGGATAAACAATTTTTGTCCTCTAAGAGTAAGAACAATTTTAAAGAAGTTGCATGATGACGGAAAGAACACGGAAGAATTTTCAACTAAAATAATAGATTTTTATAATGAAATCAATGACTATTTAAAAATGTGGATTGAACCATTTGAGAACCTAAAAGTTTTTGACTGGATTGATCTAACACTGTCTGATTTTCTAGATTGGAACAACATTGAATAATCTTTGGTCTTTTCAAAAGATCAAGGCATTAAAATTAAAGACGAAAAATTATTTGACAAGTGGGTTAGTTTAAAAAATTTAGCAAAAATTTGAATCCTACTCAAAAAGACGACAGCTTAAACTCCTTGTGGCTAATATACTTTAAGCAATGCATTTCCGAGGAATAGTATGCAGAACTACGGAAAGTGGCTGAATATGTGTTTAGTATACCGGGACATAACGCTAATGTTGAGAGTCTTTTCTCACNTACGGAAAGTGGCTGAATATGTGTTTAGTATACCGGGACATAACGCTAATGTTGAGTCTCTTTTCTCTCATAAATTCACAGTGGTCAAAAGAAAGAAATTGATTACTGCCAATAACAGTAGCTGCAATCATCAAAACTAATTATAACATAGATATGAAGTGTGACCAATTTTATGATTATTTGTTAACTCAACCACAGATACTGAGGGAAATTGGTGAAGTTGAAAAATATAATAAAAATAAATAAGTTTGTAATATTAGATTCTATTAGATACTAACCTAAGTTTAAAGAATTTGTTACAAAAACTAAAGTGTTTGTTTTATATTTTAGTAACTCATTTTCAACTCATAATTTCATTCGAATACTTTTATTGAAAAATATGATTATTATTACTTGAATTTCATTTAACCTATTTTCACTACATATTAATTTAACTATTGCTTATCTATNATGATTATTATTACTTGAATTTCATTTAACCTATTTTCACTACATATTAATTTAACTATTGCTTATCTATTACTGTGTCCTGTTTATAGACTGGGTTTTTCTAACTTTAAATCCTAGTTTTTGAAATTTGGGGTTGGCAACCCTAACATAGCAGGCATACGCCATGCACGAGGAAGAAAGAGAATGCATGTAGCACAAAGGGATGTATCCAGACCGGGCACTTGAAGTACAGGGAGGGGTGGGGCAGGGACCATACCTCCTGTCGCAAAACATGCAGGGGAAAGGGGAGAGAAACTGCACCTGAGATTCAAGCCTTCATAACAGTTCTAAGTCCTGTCAGTTAGCGTGGAAATTCATCCTCCACCACTTTATAGTCTACTTTCCCAAGAAAAGGAAGGCTTACGAGATAACTTCTCTCCCTCTCCTTCCCATCCCCTACTGTGTGTGTGTGTGTGCNTTCCCAAGAAAAGGAAGGCTTACGAGATAACTTCTCTCCCTCTCCTTCCCATCCCCTACTGTGTGTGTGTGTGTGCGCACATGTGTACATGCATGTGTGTGTGTGTGTGTGTGCATGTATGCACCTGCAAGTACGTTTCCCCTTTACAAACTTCTGAATGCACAAACTGAATTTCACCAACTCGGGACACGTATGAAAAAGTCATATGACCTTACTAGGTCATATGACATTTTTTATTTTTTGGCCACGCCGAGAGCTTACTTTCTTATTTTCAAAATGGTGGACACACAAATAATTTAAGTTTATTTGGTATATCTGCCACAATATTTAACCAATTTCGACCACATTTTGTATGCTGAAATTATCTACTACAAACAATTAACGACGACTCATGTACCGCCACTGTGGAAGACATGGCGGCTGATATGGTCAGAGTTAATGTCCCCCAGGCACCGACTACAAAGTGCGTGGAGGTTGTGGGTATTGTAATGAGGTAGACTATCACTGTTATATTTTGAAGTACGAATATATATTCGTACTTCAAAATACAACTGTAATAATCTACCTCATTACCAAACCTGCAACCTCCACGCACCTTATAG
>NQII01001511.1:0-57121 GCA_002778355.1 Clitarchus hookeri
TTACATTAACAGGTGATGATTGTGATATGTTTGGAAAATACTTTTAACTAAATAAAGCCTAAAAATTGTGGCCTTGATTTAACCTATGGTCATTAAAAGAATGTCAACAACTCCAGTGGGCAACCTGCTTCTTTTACCTCCCTGCTTCCTTTTTCTTTTTGCTTCTTTTACATAGTGACAGGGCGGCCAGCTTCCTTTTTTTGCTTCTTTTATGCAGTGACCTGCTGATTTTTTTTTGCTGTGTGGGAATGCCACATGCTTCTTCCCTTTTCCAGCCCCCTTGGCTAGGCTATTCTCTGCCTTACACGAAACAAATAAGGCGCGGAGAAGGAAACAAATAAGGCGTGGAGAAATGTATCCATCGATCGATCGGATAGCAGTGTTGCTTACAGGGGCGGGTTGAGTGATAAAGACAGAGAAGGGAGAGGACAGTTTACTGACTACCACTCCTTAATTTTTTTTTTCATGTATGGCACGCACCCCAGAATTTTTTTTCCATTTTTGGGGAAAAGGGAGCGCTATACAGGAGATAGTTATTTTTGTAAGGACAGAGTTTTGCAGTAAATTGGAACCGAAGAACCGAACCGACCCATCCTTAATTATTTCCCATCACATTGCAATACATTTTTTATGCAATACTGAACAATCCCACAAATAAAGCACGTAACATTTCACCATCTCGTTTTCCAAACATTGAAATGTGGTAATTAGCTTCTAATCTGGCATTATGCGACTACACTTCAATACATAAACACAAAGTAATTAAATGTTTAAAAATATTTTTTTAAACATTAAATTTGCACATATCTCAACTATATTTACAGAGTTTAGTAAAACTTAAAACTAGTTTAATATTATTTTACCCTATATGATGTTTGTTTGAAATTAAAATTACCGGGCATCTTCTGATTTGCATGAATAAAATTTTGACTTTCATGACCTTTTAAAATTTCATACTTTTTACATATCCCAGGTCACATAGCTATGATGCTTGAATCGCTCAAAACAAACCTTTAAATTAAACTAAATTTTCCTACAAGTCTTGGTGGCAATCCGTGAACTTAATTAGCATCAGTAATACTTCTACTCCTATTTAGATTAATTAGTAAGCCTATATCTTGAAATAGTACATTAACAAATTGAAAATAATAGAGGAACACATCTGTTCAATATTGTAATTTAAAAAAATATGGCAGTGGTAACAAAACCAAACCTTTAGTTAACTTATCTAAAAAAAAGTTTATATTACAATTATTTACACACAAAATGTGTGGTGCCATACAAAAATGCAGCACTTCAAAAATCATCTGCAAAAAATTACTGTAGTTACATGTCTTTCCACTGATTATTTTTAGTGCTCTAGCCAACTGTAGAGCAATACATATACCTTCTATTTGACAGCACTTCTGCTGCAAGAAATGTCGCGTAACATTTCTTTATCAATTATAACTTCTCATGAGATATCTGATATTGCTCAGTTATATTGAAGTGTTGTATCAAAGATAATTTCACAATATTATGAGTATTACAAAGTTACCGTAAGTGAGAAATGTGGGCCAAGGTCAACATACACTACAAACTTGTGTACTTCCCAAGATTCCAATGTCCAGAAAATATTTTCTGGACTTAAAGAAAAAGCACTGAAAATTCATGGCTTTGAGACTTTCATGACTTTTTAAAACTAGTGACTTTTTCAGGACTTTTGTGACCTACACCTTGTAATTTCTCTTAAATTTAAGTTTGGTTCAAGTTCAAAGAATTAAAGCATGGTTGAGTTTAAGTTTAGATCATGGACAGTTTCAAAAGTTCAGTTCCAAGAAAATATTTTAAATTTTGTTCTAGGTCGATTCAATTTCAATATCTGGGTTCATCACAGCTATAATTTCAGGTTTCCCAAGTTCCTTGGTACCCTGAAAGTGTACCTGTAAATTTATTTTGCATACTGTATACTGTCAAAAGTATGGAACTAAAATGTTTACAAAAATGTTTCTAATTAACGTACTTACTGCATATGTTCAATGATCACATGCACCATACTATATGTAATTAAAATTTTGTGTTTTCAACAAGCTGTTTTATACTGTATCCGCACAACATTTTGTTTGTAAAAAAACATGAGCTCTAATTGTTCCATTTGTATAACTTGCACAAAACTGTTTAAATCAGTGAATACATCAAATGTACAGAAAACAAAAAATAGCAATTGACAAAAATAGTTGACAATAATAGAAATGGATGCACGTTAAATATTCAAATTAACAAAAAAGTTAAGTTTTCATACAAATACAAATTTTTGAATAAACTTTACTTGATTACAATAATTTCTGCTACAAATTTTTTTAAAATTAATAAATCAGGAAAAATTATCACTATATAGCAATGAAACATACCTGAAATTGCAGAGTGAAATTGAGGGGCCTCCTTGGCTTCAGGACTTTGAAAAAACCTTTTGCTTCTGGTACCTTGAAAAATATAATTTCTGATTTAGCTACACAAGTTAAATAACTTGCACATTTGCAAACAAAAAAATTACTTTTCTCAACACTTAACATTTTTAATGAATATCACTAAAATAAACTTTTGTAATAAGCAAGAGTGTTCAATGCTCAAAATGAATAAGATGAGTGAGACAATGAACAATAAATTTATTATTCCTGACCAAGGATATTTCATGGCATGTCCAACATAAAATTCAAATGGTTAAGCAGAGGGGAGACAAGGTCCATGTTTTTAACATCATCAATTTTGAGACAAAATTTGATTCATGTTGAAACACAGCTGCTGATATCTGCATTCCAAGTAGCATGGTTCCTGATACTAGGAATCTCTTATCCCATACAAGGACAAACTAAAGGGACCAGATAATAAGGATCTGAGTGTCACAGAATTTATAGAATTACAACTCTAATACAGGGCACCATCTCAAAAGAATAAAATTTAAATGTCACTGAGGATCCTCGAAAAACATAAATAGCCACCATTTCCAGGTTACTTTGTCATCATTTATGGCGGGAATAGGCAGGTAGGCTAGTGATTTCATTATAAAAAGTAGACAGAATGCACAAGTACTCACAGGGCCGTACTCGTACATAAACACACATTTTCGAAGAGGATGCGTGGTTGCACAACGTTTTGCTGGTTAGGCCAGCTACATAAGGCGGCGAGCGGTGGCGCCAGTGCTCACCGCCTGATGAAGCTGGCCTAACCAGCAAAACGTGTGACCATGCATCCGCATGGAAAATGTGTTCAATTGACTTTTGTTTGTGTTTGTTATTATTTAATTTCACTTCCAAAAGAGAAACCATTGCAATTAATCACAGTAGGAAATATATTCAAAAACTATTGAGACCAATTACACAAAACAAAAAATTCTTGCCATGCCAATTAATACATTATACTTGCATGTAGGTAATATTGGTTAACAATAATTATTTTTCCGTGTTAAAACTTTATTAAAAACTGCTGCCCTTTTTATTCTTACATTTTTAAGAGACTCCGTTGCATACCGAAAGTTACTTGCCCAATAATTCCTTTAAAAAACCACACACACACCCACACACACAAGTAATATAATCACTATCTACAATGTATAAGGTGAATGGTAATTACTGTAATTTGAAAATCGCCACTCGCTGCATCAGGAATTGAATCGGCATGCAATGCATAAAAAATGGCGACTCAACAGCAGAAAACTGAAATAGTTAATTTTCTACTGCATTTGCATAGTAGACAAACTGTTTATCGAACCTAACACAAATTGCGTAACTGCCAGGCGTTTTGAAGCACCCTCTGAAAACATGCGTGCTGTTTCAAAGAGCACCGTTCGCATGAGAATGTTATACCAAGGCAGAATTAATTTTTAATCTGAATTGAAAAAAATTGATAAAGTTCACGGTTACACATTTACAAACATTTATGGCACCCCTTATGTTAGCCTATTAATGACAAAAGGATGATAGTAACAAACAAATGTTTGCACATAATAAATCCATTAAAACGCTATATTAAAGTTTGAAGTTTAATCTAGTGTATTTTATGGCTTTTTTTAAATAAAAATATTTCCAAACCTTAGGACTAAAGTGTATGCACCTCACTATAAAATCACTTAGACTATAAGCCCCATTAAGTTTTTTGCCTCATTTAAACTTTTACAATTTTTTCGGAAACAACCTCTATATATTTGGATGTTATTAAATTATCTCAATTACAAGAAATAAAATATTTCATTTGAGACTGTATTAGATATATTTTAAAATATATTAAATCATCATCAGCATAAATTCCATGTAATGAAGGTTGTGTGAGAATTTCTAACAAAGTATTATATTACAAAGTATTTGATTTTATTTTCGTGTTCAGCAGTAAGAGAAACATAATATATTTGAAGTTTTACAAATTATTTCGTAGAGGGAACAGGAGAGTGGAAAATTGTATTTGGCTTTGAACTACTTGGTACCCAATTTGTTGCTTTTAAATTGAGAAACCTCACTAATGGGGGAGGAAATTATCACCAGATCATTCAGCAGGTGAAGATGACAGCAACGAATAGATAAGCACCATTAATAAGAAATCTTCACATTATCAGTTGTAAACAGGCAAATCAAACAATGTTAAGATTGTTATACGAGGATTGGGCAGCATTAATAATATCTAACAATTTAATAGTCTGTTTTATATGGTTATAAATAAATAAGGCACATGAACAGTCACTATAGGTGGCAGGGATCTTAGAGGAAATATATGGATTGAGTGCTCAAAGTACATTTGCAATGGCCACTCACCGTGTCCCAACATTGGAATGCTTTTCCGAATACACAACTGTCGAAAACCACGCAAATATAATTTAAGGTTAGAAAACTTAGTATATAAACCAGTACTCTGCGCTGTGTTTAAACTTCCTTCAACCAATTTTTAACACAATTATATTAAATTGAAGTTGGCAAAAGCATTTTATTCATGCAAAATGGAGTGTCATTTCAGAAATAATATAAAAACCAAACACATTTAACACTGTCGACCACGTGAACTGTGACAGAAGTTTGGAAATTTGGAGTGGGTCATGGTAACTACTTGCGCAGAAGATGAAAACCAGTCTACTTCCTCTTTTCTGTGGTAGAGCTACAATTGAGGACTGCTTCTCACATGGGCTGCAACACATGACCTGCTCCAGAGTAAGTACATATTTGTAATCTTAGCAATTGAGAGCTGGACCACTACTATGGAGTACAAAGTGGTCCTTCGGTGAGAAATAGACAATGCTTCGTATATTACATGCGGACAAAGCCGCGAGCAGAATGCTAATTGTGTGTAAAACTGACAAAATGTGTTTACATGAGATAAATTGTTTGTTCAACTTAAATTAGGTACACTTCATGTACGTTATATTAAAAATAGCATCAGTTTTTCTTTTAACTATGTATACATAATTTGGAAACATTTTTTTTATTGCACAAACTACTATTTCAAAACATATTGATTATAGTGCCTCTGTACATAATTAAATATCATCATGTAATTGTGGTTCCATTTTGCTGAATCAGCAGACAGAGTGTAAACTTTTCTGAACTTAAACTCGTTACAGTATTTTGGATCTTCTGGCAGAACATTCCAATGACCGCAGGAGAGAGAGAGCTGAAAGATTTCATAGCCTAGATGTCGTAAAACTTGTAACATTTTTGTGTGCATGGTGCAGCTTCATTTTATTTAGATTGTACAATCAGGATAGGATACCAATTTCATTGTGAAAAGTTTTTTTGTTGTGATAAAAAGTGTAACATAACTACATGACATGTTAAGTAAATTTTAACTTACTAAAAATTGTGTTTTCTTTTTAAGATTGTAGCAAAAACTAACAAAGTATTTTGAACTTATTGCATTGTTACAATTTCTGACAGTCAGTGGGCTAAAACCAGTTTCATTTAGGGGTGGAGATCTTAATTAAATAAAAGAGTTAATTATAATTTCCTAATTTTATTTACAATATTTGCAAACAAAATTATATTGGCTCAACACTTCACAATACATTGCTATCAATTGCAGTTTACAATTAATGAATTCAATCAATACAATTTATAATTACCTCAAAGAAATTAATATAATTAAATAATTAAAAATCAGTCCCAATAGACAGTGCATCGAAACCTAATGAATTACTTTATAAATTATATGTCTATATTTGACTTAGAATATTTACAGTAAAGTAAGTATCACATGTTCATTCAGTCCCACCTCAGTCTAGTCCAGGTCAAACCAGTCCACAATGTTCTATATATTTCTAAGCGCCCTCATACACAGTAGCCTTCACTCTTCTGGTTTCATGCCCTCTCGTCTGTTCACTCCACAAACACCTCGTCCGCCGCCGTCTCGTAATCTCCCATCATCGTATGTCCTCTTCACCCATGTCCCGGTTACCGTAATCAGCCAGAAGGCTTCTACCAAGACTAGACACCTCTGGACCACTGCAATATTTAAAGGGTCGTAGGCCATCGCCCAGAAATTTCACTAAATGCCATGTTGCGCCGAGGGTCTTAGTTCCCATATTTTTGTGCATCCTTCAAACGTGTCGACTTCACCAGCATGGTGGAAGAGGAGGGGGCTGTGACACCAACCAGGTCGCTGCTGTGAATCATCATTCCCCCGGCTGTCGCACAAGCAATGGGGCAGCGGACGAGTCTGCCTGAGGGTGGGGAGGGTCATCCCTCCCTCCCCATAGAGGCAGACTATGCATGGAGCTCGTGTCTAGTGCAAGTGTCGGCGCATACAGTTTTAGATTTCGGAGTAAATATTTTTTCAGCATATTTTAAAGATATTCAAGTAAATAATAATTTTGTAATAATTTGAATTATTCTCGGGCCAATTAAATGTACCGGTAAAAACAATGCTCGTTTCTGTACACATTATATTCTGGAACTAATGTATTGTATTAATTGGGGTGTATGGCATTTTTGTAACATTTTTGATTCAATAATTATGCGAGAGCAATTAAAGCGATTTATCTTCAGACTGTTCTCATTACAAGGAGCTGCAGTAATGTATTGGCTATCGGTGGGGTAGCCCTGGATTTTTGCTTGTGGTAAACGTGGCAGACCTTGCCATTGGTCGATAGGTTAACTCTGAGTACACACGTTCCCCTAAATTGTATTCAATCGCTGCTCCATCTTCACCTCACTTTACTCTCTCTGTGCTAGAGACCTTAGCTGTTAAGCACTACCCAAATCTCTTTCTCTCCTCACACTACCATAATCTAGTTTTTAAAGACTCGTTCATGGAGTGCCAGCATGATGGGAGCGCCGCTAGATGCAGCAACCAAGCCTGATAGCACTCCACACCCGATGACGCCACAACCAGTGCTTGCCCAACAACAGGAATCTAAAGGCATTTCCGAATAGGCTCGCAGTGGCACTTGGGTACTGCAGATTAAGTTCAACAGTGGTGAGGTTACTAATAATAATGTTTAATGTTTACAAAACTCATAAGAAAGTTTAAGTAAAATTATGTGCCTATATTCATACAATTATTCATTCTTTCCTTCACTCATTAATTCATCATACACAGCCCAGCACGCTAGAGATAGCAACCTCAAAATTTTCGGAGGAGATAGGAAACGCTGGATTATGGTTTCACGTAATACTCAATAAATTTTATTCCCCACAGACTATTGTGGTTAAAGTTGTTTCAAAATAATACTTACGCTAATGTTTAAAACTCAATGAATTTTTTTTTTATATTTTACTTACATGGGATTGTTAATGAATTCTTAGTACCTATCAACTTTAATGAGTGATCAGTTATTTATTCTTCATAATACTACAGGCACAATCACCAAATAACTAATAGAATTTTTTTTATATTGTGCCTCTAATGGGAGTAAAGGTGTAAAATGTGATCTCAATTAGTACTAAATATATTTTAAAACATGTGAGATATCAAGGCAATTATTGTTAAAAATAATAAATGGACTAAAAACATATTTCAGGATTTTTGAATTATCATCTCCACTATGCGGAAAGGGTTAAAATGTTTAACCTCAAACTTGTTTCCAATCCAAAATCTTTAGATTGTCAAGTAAGTTTGAATGATCCAGATAACAGACACTGCTACGCATTTACAGTTACCCTAATCTGCCACAACAAACAATGCCACGTGTGTACTGTTAACATAAACACCTACTTAAACAAGCACCATATACAAACCTATTTCCCACACAATTGACAGCATGCTTGAAAAACATACACCTCTGGCATCTACAAATAGCAGGGCACTTAAAATCACCGAACTCATTGTGAAAATTATTTGTTCCGATATGCTGCCCTTCAGGATAGCAAATTTTACATGTTTAGGGTAGCAAGCAATCACTAAATTTATTTATAAGCCAATTAAAGCCAGACATTGTTTGTTGTGTATAGGTCAGAATATAAATACCACATGAATAAACTAGGCCTCTTTTAAATTCTTTGTAGGCTATTTGTACATATTTTCAAGATTTAAATTTCTAGGTACACTAATTGAAATTTTTAAACTTTGTGGCAATTGATGGTTGTAAAATGTGACTTTTTTTTTTATAAACTAAATAAGTGCAGTCATGGTTTCTTGTGTATAGGTCTGAAAATAAAGACTACTTGAATAAACTATTGGTACTGGTATCTGGAGTATCTGTGTAACCAGTACCTGTACTATGAGCATCTACAAAATTTGGTATCTGAGCAGCCCTAATTAACACAATAATAAAATACACCCTTACTCCTATATAAAGATCAAGATTTTTTTTAATTTAAAAAATTAATTTCACCTGTTTGCACAATTTGAGTGACGCGACATATTAAAATTATCAAATTAATACAAAAATAGCATGCAACTTAGCATACAAAATAAAAATACAATTAATAACAAAAAATTGTTTTTTCCATATAATTGATGATTAAATAAAGAATTTCCACTTACTTACAATTGAGTAAGTTTGAAGCATTATTAATTATTTTATGTTGATCTGTAGCTGTGAATTCTGCCCCATACGTATTTTAAATTTGCGAACTTTTATGTTAAACTCTATAAGCTGTGTTGATACCAAAGTGACATGCACCAAAGAGTTAATGAATGACAGTTAAAACGTTTCTTTATTTTAAATGTATATCCTTACTTCAAGATTTCAATTTTGATTTCGGCAATCTCTTGTAGCTATCACCTTAGCGCTTATATCTATGTAGTGGATAGCTAATTATTCGTAGGCCACAAAATCTTGATTGATTACACGGCAGTAGTCGTGGCGTCAGACTGGTTCCAATAGTCATCCCAGTCTTTTCACTCTTTCGGTGACTAGCTACATCGACACCTCTCCATGGTCAGGCAACAAGTGGAAAAATGTAGCCTAAACTTTTAATAAACTCACGACCACCCCAACACATTGCAGCCTAGCCAGCCACCACTTCCGGTGCAGGCAACTGCAAATAATCCTAATTATTCTTCAAATCATATTTTACTAAAAAGCAATGATGGTCGTGTGTACATGTTTAAGGTTTGTTATTTAATTATTATCAGTGCTCTACCCCACCATGGCCTTATTTCTCGGTCACATGGTTAAACAAAATGAAATACATATCTAGCATGTTTTGCTTTTTCGGGGCAACCTAAACCATGCATTCCCGTTTTCCTCTACTCTCATCGCATGCTGCAGCTAATTTATTACTTTTAGTAAAAAAATAGAGAATTAGAATTTAGGCTTGAGAGTCTGAACACATGCAAATTCGGATGGTGATACCTAAACTATTTGAACACACTAAAAAAATATAATTATATCAAAATAATATTTAAAAAAACACTATAAAGCAATTTTATATAGTAAACATTCTACTGCTATGGAGGTATTCTGATTAAAATTCTTTGGCAGATGATCATGTTTGTTTCCTCAGGTTAAATTTTTATATATTATATATATATCTTTTTTACTGTAGTCTTGGATATTTTATTTCTTGTTTAAGAGACTTGCTATATGCCATAGCATTAGATGTTATTTTTAATGTTTTAATTTAGTTTTGAGGATAAATCCGGCAAGCCCTCCTGGCATCTATTGTTTTGTTGTTCTCATATTTGCAGCAGCCTGACTGAATCATTACAGCTACAAAGTAAGGGGTTACTAGTATAAAAACAACTTCCCTCTCACAAAATTATTTACAAATATTCTTTTAGAAATGCTGCAAGTCGTAAAGACGCCAACACCGTTATTAGCATATTCAGCATCCCATACGACGCCTCGTCGATTTCTTGCCGTCATCTACACAAATAAGTTCTAGTAAAGATTTCGACATCAGCTGCTATTATGCCCTATACACACGAGCTATAATTCTGGCATCAATTATTTCCCCAATGAACCCTTCCAGCTATGGCAAAGTTTTAGTGCTAGAATTTGCTCGGAACAAAATATGACTTCGCATACACACAATCCCTAATTGTATGCCATGTTGGCAGCCATATCGCATGAGAAAAATAACAAATTTGTTTTCTCTAATAAAAAAAAAGAGGAAAAAGAAAAATATATTTTTTGTTATTTTTATACCATTGCTGTTATCACTTTAATTTTTTTACATACAACTCTAAAGTAGGAATAGCTCTTTTAGTACACTGCACATATGAGACTCCATAATCTGAACTGAAAAATAAACTAAAATTACATTTGAGAATATATACTTCTCGAATTGTTGATGTGATTTGATAATTTATTATGTTAGCACTGCTTAAGTCAGACACACAAAAAGTGTAGCAAAGAAAATGTGAATAACTACAGACCTACTTTATATCATTACTCTTAAATTTTTTCTAAGATTTCAGAAAAGGTAATCTATGTAAGATTAGTTAAGAATTTGGAATCTTTGGATATAATATCTTCATCTCAATTTGGGTTTCAGGATGATTCACAGCACCCGTATCACTCCTTTTACTCAGCAACAACACAACACTGGAGGTTCGCGAAAAGTGTGACAACTATACCCTATATAAATCATTGATTGGTAGTAATTCCATTTCCCCAAACATACCAGAAGTAGGTGTACGGGGGAGAGCTTTGAAAATGCAAATGGGAACAAAGGTCATATATAGTATCAGATAGATCGTCTAAAAGGAAACAATATTTACTAAGACACTTTTTTTTCTGACATGCATAGTTTACGCACAATAAATGAAATGTAAGCATATGGTTTGTGATGTGCGTAGTTTATGTACAATGAAAATTAATCACAAACGTGGTTTTCTTACTGTAATCAAAAGGAAATCAATGAAACACGTTTGTTATTCTGAAATGCATACTTAGTGTACGTACAATCAAAAGAACGTTGGGTGCACTGTAAATACCAATATGGTATGAGAAATACTGTGAAATGAGAACTGGGAACACTCACTCGCACACATCATTCTTCTGGGGAATAACATGTCGGCAACTAGCCGAGCTCTCTGTGAAAAGTGAGCAGGACATCTTCGATCAGCTGATACAAAATATTCTCTAGGAAGTCTGCATATGCTGCACCATTTAACTGCCTTTCAAAAAAATATAATCCTACGACACAATGTCAGAGAAGGCCACACCAAGTATTAAGGCTCTACACATGCTGGTCATCCACTTGGCAGAGCCAATGTGGGTTGACTGCAGACCAGTAATGGGCATTATGTATGTTGTCACAATTACTCTTGAATGTGACATCAGTCCACAAAATGCTGCAATGGAAAGCGTGGTCCTTACTCCGGTACCAATTGCGCAGAAATCAATGCACTTAGGAAAGTCATTATTCCCAATTTCTTGGTGCAGTTGTACATGGTACGGATGTAAACGATTATCAGCGAGGATTCTCCACAGTCTACTTTGAGACAATCCTGAGTCGCGGGAAATCCTCTGTGTAGAGCCATGATGATTAACTACCATGGCAGCAAGTAAATAAACAGCCCTCTCGTCTCTCATAGGTCATATGATGAGAAATTTGTTGCGTGTCTGTTGCACTAGCTCAGTTGTGTGCATGCGACATGCAAGACACTGGAAGACATTGTACGAATGATGGACGTGCTGTGAATATCTCTCCGTGTACAAACGGGCAACAGCTCTGCATTTCCAACAACATTCCCAGTATCATCAGCAATGCTGCTTCGTTCATAAATGGCATTCCATTCAGCAATCAAAACCACAGACAGACGACGTCTGACACTGAAACAACACACACAATTAATGGTTGCAATGTAAAACAAATGACTGTCTGAATGAACGACCTTTCGATTGTCAGTTAACTTGCATGCAAAGTCTGCAGTTCCTGCAAGTGGTATATTATGGCTTATCTGCTTGCAGCGTAATGCTGCATTATTCGTCACTTTTGCTCGGAAACCATCTAACACCCAATACAAGAGTCCATGCAGTAAGGCAAACAGGTCACTGCTAGTATCAAAGCGAGTCTCGCACAACAATCGACAATGCCACAATGGCACACCTTGTGTATCCGACATGCATAGTTTACACACAACCAATGATAATTGGATAAACATAACTGCTGATATTAAACTGTTTCCGAACAAACTCTGAGAAAAAGGCAGCACTAACCAGCAAGCAATCTACCACTTACATGAGCTGCAGGTTTTGCATGCACGTTAAATGACAATCGAAAGTTCATTAATTCAGTCATTCGTTTTACATTGCATGAATGACAGAATCAAAACAGCATGTGGATCTCTCATCAGTGCCGAGGTCGGCCGTGCATCCGTGAATGTAAGACTGAGAGCAGAGTCGTGTGATACAGGATGGTCGACATTGAGAACACTTATGAAGAGTACTGTGTGCGAATGATGTTCTAAATTCCCAGTAATTCCCTCGCACCATACCGGTATTTACAGTGCATACATCCTTTTAATTGTACGTACACTAGGTATGCACGGTAGAAAAACAACACGTTTAGTCGATTTCCTTTTGATTGTAGTAAGAAAACAACATTTTTGATCAATTTTCATTGTGCGTAAACTACGCACGTCACAATCCATATGCTTAGATAATTTAATTTATTGTGCGTAAACTATTCACTTCAGAAAAAAGTGTCTTGGTAAATTATGTTTTCTTTCAGACGATCTATCCAACGATAACACATACGATCCCATGTTCCCATTTGCTATTTCAAAGCTCACCCCTCATACCCCTACCTTAGATTTGTTCGGGGGGAATGTAATTACTACCAATCAATGATTCATATAGATATAGGGTATAGTTATCACACTTTTTTCGTGAACCCTAGGTGTCATGTTTCTAAGAAAATGGGGCGATACAGGTGCTGTGAATCATCACACACACACACACACACACACATATATATAAAATAATAAGCAGCATGCAGCACGAGTATTCTGTGATTTATCCAAAGCCTTTATGTGTGTACACCATAAGATTTTAATAAAAAAATTATGTTTTTATGGTGTTAAAGATAAGTTCAACTCATTAATTCAATCATACTTGAAGAATCAAAGTCAAAAAGTTGTAATTACAGACCACGAGTTAAATCGGGATGTAACATCAAGTCAAGATGTAATAAAGTATGGAGTATCGCAGGGATAAATTCTTGGACCGCTGTTTCTTTGTTTATATTAATGATTTACCAGCTTATCTAGGCCAAAATGTAAAAACTGTCTTATTTGCAGATTATACTAGTTTATTAATTACTGCTGAATTACATTTGGAACTTGAAAATAAAGTTAATGAAATGCATCATAAATTAGCCAATTGGTTTTCAGTTAATAAGTTAACCTTTAATTGTGATAAAACAAATTTAGTCAAATTTTGCACTAAAAATAATGTGAATATTGATTTAAAAGTTATATGCAAAGATAAAGATATAACAAATGAGACTTATACTAAATTTCTAGTGTTAATTATGGATTAAAAATAAAGTGGAAAAAGCATGTAAAGTATAACACAGATAAACTTAGTGCAGCATGCTATTCTCTTAGAAGTGTGTCTAAAATAACCTCAAAACAATTTACTAAGCATATTTTCAATCTGTAATGTCGTATGGGATAATTTTCTGGGGTGAATCTGTAGATGCTATAAAGGATTTTATCCTTCAAAAGAAAGTTATACGAATTATGTGCAATAAGAAAACTAGCAAGTCTTGTATGCAGTTATTTAAAGATGAACAGAGTTTTACTTTAATAAGACTATACATATAGAGAGCACTTTAATATTTCTTAGATAATTTGGCCAAATTTAAAATAAATTGTGGTTTTCGAGCCTTTTCCAATATTGCCGATACAAACTTACCGATCTTGCCAATACCAATACTGCCTTGACAAGAAAAAATAACATTTTTTCATGTTTCAAAAATTAAAAACTTTATTTTTAAAACATTTAGTTAAAGAAAATTTTAATTGTCTTTGTTTTTATTGTTTTAGTAATAAGTCAAACTATTAACATAAATAAACTCTCTAGGAACCACTTACTAGTTCATAATTAAGCATATTTTTAAGACAAAAATAATCTAAATTGATGTAAAAAAAAAAGTGAGAGTTATGATGCACATATGAATTATGCATATAATGTATTTGTAGTATTCAACCTACCTTTGTTTTCCACGATACTAAATGGTAAAAGGTCTAAGTAAATGATTTTTCCAGTGAGAATTTATTTTCACAGTGCGGGCATGTGATGATGGATAAGGTTTTACTTTTTTCCATTAATTCATACACGTTATGAAATTTCAGTTTAGACCTGTTTACATCAGGGCTAGATGAACATGTAGCCACACAATCGTTATCTGAAATTTGTGAAGTACTCGTAATGATGGCATGGTTAGGCACATTTTGTCTGCCAGAAAGTTGTGTTGAGAGTTGTACAACAGGCCTAGGACACTGTTGTAATTTGAAGCTCTTCCACTTCAAAGGGTGCGTACACTCAAGGTGCCGTTTTAAGTTTGTGGTACTATAAGACCTCGATGATGTACCGCCTCTCAAAACCAAACATTTGCAAATATTGCAAACATTCTTTCATGTTGCTTAGGGTAAAAACATTCCACACGTCACTTTTCCTTCAGCCATATTATTTGTTTTTTGCTGACACACGTAAATAATTTCACCACGTTCGTTCCCTAACCTAACACCGTTATATTACTACAGCAACAGCAAACAAACCAACGGCAGCAGCAGTAATGTGCAGCATGTAACCAATATTACATAATTTTATTTTATGTGTCATCGTGTTCACGGTTGGACATGAAACTACTAAGACAAAATATTTATGGAGGTAATCGTACATATTAATTATTGTTAATATTAAATATGTGTTAGGCTGATTACATGTTAAGTTTTGTTCATGCGGCAAGCTTTGCCTTCAGAGATAAAATTCAGTAAACACAAATGGTGGCTACTATTGTTTTGTTGTATACATTGTAATGTTCCCGCGTCTTGGTTACGTTAAGCCATATTTATAATAATGCAGCTCCACAGTTAGGTGCCATATTGTAACGTTTGGCACTTGTTTCACTGCTGAATGTTTACGTTGCCTCAGCTTAGCTCAAGGTAGAAACACGAGACTCAGTGAATGGACGCCGATTAATTAAGAAAGAAGAAGTTCCAGAGTATTTTGTTATATATACGTTTATTTAACTATTGTAGTTTCATAGTTTACATACAAAGATTCAGTGTGCAGTGTACGAACCTCTCACAGACAAATATAAATGTTAAGAACGGAGCCACAGTTGTTTACTTAATTATGTTCTTAAAAAAACTGACCTGAAGAAACTTAAAATGCGGCTACCTCCCACACCGGCAGAGAATTAAATTAATAACGCTTAGTAGCCGATGTGGGGGTTTAGCGTCGCGCCCGACGCGACATAAGCGAGCATTGTACCGCTGCCCTGAAGTGACTCACTGACCTGCCCTCACGGGCAACTTGAAGTGAAGAAGTCAGACTGCTCCAAGGGCAACAGACAGATGCCGCTTTTGTTCTGTCTCTCGCCCCCCTCTCCTGAGATAAGCGCCTGGCCAAGCACGGTCTCCACAACGTTATCGTAACTACGCCGTAGGAACTAATCCTGCGGCATCAACATAAACGAACTTTGCCGTCAACAACCAGATAAACTAACCTCTCGTACAACAAAACTGCGCCGGAGGAACTAAAACTTGTTGATGTTGCCTGAAAATATCTAATTAATGCTGACGCTTCACAAAAACTCCAAAGTTTGAAACTAAAACTGTAACCGTCGTCCTGATAAAACGTAAACAGCAGACGTCCGCCCGATAACCTATAATAGCACGGGAAACGAGCCACCACAGCTTTAAACTTGAAACCCGATAAAAATATTACGAAGCTTTCCAAAGCTTCCTAAACACGAAAGAATTTTACACCAGTGTCCCGAAAAATTAAGAATATTGCGTCATTACAACATATTTTGTAAACAATCATGCAAAACCAATTTAAAAATAATTATTACTTTAATAATACCAAATAGTGCGCTAATCCACTCCAATTATAGCAAGATTAAAACAGCATCATCTTAGATTCTTACGGCAAAATATAGGTTATAATATCAGCGATTTAAACATTAATTGTAAACAATTCTGATAATTACAATATTGGCCGGTTTCGATATATCGGTACCGGTATCGGCTCAGCCTTAGTCTTGACATATATTCCAAATTCTAGAGCTTACAAAGCACAAAAGCAGATCTATGGAAGATAATAAGTAAATAAATAAATAAACAGGTGATGCTACTCACCAATTGTAGATGAATTTTGCAAAGCAGATTTTCCAGTTCGTCTAGGTACCATTAGGTGCATCTTCAAAGACTGTGTTTTCAAAACAGATGAATTACTTTTCTCATTAGCAGGGATAGTAAATGTAATATCTTCAGCTTGTGACAAGCAAAATGTACTTTCCATTTCATGTTCATCTATAACAAGCAAGAGGGCACACTCAAGTGAATATATATGTACTATCATCAAAATCAAAGTTGATGCAATTTTTGGACATACACAAATTCTATGCAACATACATTCATGGCATTATCCCAGCATTATGTAAAAACTGTGCAAGACTTATGTTATGGGTCAACCAAAAACCATGCAACAATACAATAAGAATAAATGAACAAAAACACAACTCTCATTACTGATCACACAGCTACGGTACGGGTAGACAACATGATAGCAAATCATTAATACATATATTTCATTGGTGACAAAGCATCTTCTGTAACTACTTTTAAAAATTTTTTTTACTTAATTTCCAAAATTAAATAATACAGTACACTATACAACCACTATAAAAAAAATTCTACAATATGATAAGATTTACAAACCCACTTGGTAAAATGTAGTACTATGCATAAATGATATTGCATTATAATTTGGATCCCCGAGTTATAACAACACATGATATTTACATTTATGAATTGTATGCTCCGACTACTTACAAAATAAGTATTTATTTTAGAGTACCAACAGTTATTTAATATAGTGGAATCTCCTAATATACAACCACAGCAGAACCACAATTATAGTAACCTTATTTTACGAATATGGCAATTTTAATTGGTTCTCAAGAAATGTCAAAATATCCCAAAAGTTTAATAAAAAAAATAGAATACTAAATTCCAGCAAAACTCTTTTTAACATTTTTTAAAATCCAGATTTTTTTTAGTATTAAACAAACTTAATTCCAGCAATATTGGTGTTAAAACCAATTATCTGAAAACCAAAGACAGTATCTATTCTAGGCTTCATTCTGATTCTAGTTCTACCCCAGGTATAAAAAGTCCAGAGCTTTAATTTCTTTGCTGATTTATAGTGCCCACAAACATTATCTAGCTGTACATATTTGACTATTACATTTACCTATAAAAGAGTGGTTGTGGGTTGGAGATTCATTGGACACAGTGCTTTCACCAAAAACATTCTGATCCTTTTCTGCCCTTGATATTTCAAAAGTGACATTTTGATCTAATGATTTTTGGTTTCCAGAGCTCAACGTTGATTTTACTCTTGTGCCACCTGCAAAAGTACATTCATTCAAATTCTACAAAAAAAAACCACTACCATTTCACTGACAACAACTGCTCAAATCACAATACACCAAAAAACAATTTAAAAAATTGTAACAAAGAACTACACTTGATCTGAAGATCAAATGCACGCTATTGCTAGTCATTCTTGCAAATTTGACGATATTCCTAACTTGACAACTTTACACAACAAAACACTGATTGGATTCAAAATATACAGCAAAAGCAATACCAGAAACATTTTAAGACATTCTAACCTATTAAAAAAATTTAATTTCCATGGCAAAAATTATTTTTATGGAGAGATCAAACAATGTAACTTACAAAACAATGTTTTGGCCATGTCATACAAAACTGCTCTTAAGAAGTAGCGTTGCATTATCCCCACTCCAAACACATTATTCTTAAAGAGAAAATTTAAAATTTGGTTAAATAATTGAGTATTGTGCACTAAAATTGGCATAGCGAAAACCATTAATACATTCACAGAATTCTNAAAATTTGGTTAAATAATTGAGTATTGTGCACTAAAATTGGCATAGCGAAAACCATTAATACATTCACAGAATTCTCACGAAATTCCCCCCCCCCTTTTTTTTCTTTCAGGTTTTCAAGGTTGCCAGTGGTCCTGGAGTGGGAGCTAGTTAAGGAGACTGGTCAAAAAGCTTGAAAAAGGGCCTGAGCAGCTAGATCCCATCAAGGTGGACTAGGAGCCTAGGGTTGGTGGTGGATGAGCCAGAAGGCCAATAGCATTCACAGCCTTAGATAAGAGTACCACCGCAGCAATAGGTTTACCTGGCAGCCTGCAGGTGGTAGCTCCACCAGTCTGTTTTAGGCCACAACAGGCCTAGCAAGCCAGCGGCCAAAAACTAAGTAGAATACTATATGACAGTGAAATGCCAGACAAAAATAATCAACGAACCAAGCTACATAAAGTTAGATTGACAGGAAGTACAGTGGAGACTGTGAATTTTATGAGACGTGGAGAGGCATGAATGAGCTGAGCTGAGCGAAACCAATTTGAGAGGGAATAAGCAGCTGGAACCAAGGAAGGGATACAAAATGTACTGGCTGGGAAATGACTGAGAAACAGAGTGTGTGTAATAATAATGAAGGAGACCCCAAGGAAAACCAAAAAGCTGGGATATGGCAGGCAGGGTTCCCAACCCTTCTCTGGAACCAGCCGCAGATTTGTGGACCTGAAGACTCACCGTCTGTTGAGGTAACACAGAAAAACTGCACCGAAACAAGCCCTGACCTAAACACATTAGGTTCAGCGCTTGCTCAGGCAAAACCCAACTTTGTAGGCATGTTTCACGTTACTGCCACAAATTAAATAACTGAACCTTTTCATGCTTGGGACATGCGTAACTGCAAACACACCACTCAACACCTAGTTATCTCTGTGGATGACAACAACAATTCACTATTGCCTACAAAGCAACAGCCGACCAATAAAAGCATGGGTTAACCCACCTTTCCCTCATTCAGCCCATAGTACCATGATCGCTAAGTGATGTTAGTTATTGCGNTAAAAGCATGGGTTAACCCACCTTTCCCTCATTCAGCCCATAGTACCATGATCGCTAAGTGATGTTAGTTATTGCGCGCAGAGTTTTGTTTTCAGATACTTTTGTGATACTGCTGTTGTAAGTTTGATTTTAGCTTCTTTTTTTGGTTTCCTAGTTCGGATTAAATTTTTAATTGACTGGACAACCTACTTACGTCATGTTTACTGGTATATGATTTTATTTATATTCTCAGATTTCTATCTTGTGATTTCTAACTCATTCACGAGGTAATATGTATAATTCTAGGTTAATATCATTTCATTCTTCTGACATTAGAATACTAAAATAAATTATTATATTTGAAATAAAACTGCTGATTTTCCCATGAAATGAAAAGTAACAAAATGGAATCTATGCTTCTTAAAAAAATGGTGCACTATGTTTAAACTTAACTTTGACATCAACTAGTTGTACTATACTTTCTGAAGTATTACTTGATTCTGAAGATGCCTGTATATTGAAATCTATTTGTAATAAAACCACCTATTTTTCCTCAAGAAGCTTTCTTTGACTTTGTACCTTGTATTTATGTTTTTTGGGACAAAGGAAGGTTATATATACAGTTCTGGGGTATACTTTCATTTTAAAGAAATTTTGAAATAAATAACTATTTTATAAATAAATTGTCTGATTTTTCTGCAAGAAGCCATTGAAAGTGAACTTTGCACTGGCTAAAAGTGACACTGCGCCCAATTTTTACATTTTTTTGTGACAAGGGGAGGTTGTATATACCATTCTGGGGTACATGTTTATTTGGAATGTGTGTATTGAAATTAATTAACACTTCCTTTTAAAAACCTGTTATTTTTGCAACAGACACAATTAACAACGGACTTAACAAGGAAAACAAATTTTAAACACATTTAGTTTTTTTTTTGTCAAAAAGGTTTGCTACAATTCAACGAAGACATCAATTTTACAAGACCATTCTTAGGAACTATGAGGCCTCGTAATATTGGGTCACAACTGTAGTAGCCTTGATGAGCCTGGGGCCTCGTATACACACTGAGCATCTCTGAGCATTTTTGCTAGTACTGGACAGCAAGCCCAAATTGTGAGATGCTTAAAGTATGGTTCAGCATCTAAAAAACACAGAAGCCCTTAAAATGTACAGAGGTGTCTAAAACTCCTACATACCAAAACCCATAAAAAAAACTCTTGACCTTAAAAATGGCTCACTACTTAAAGGTGGCTAGCAGAATCCTTATAGAAATTCCCTGAATTTTCCAGGTATCCTGTTACATTTCCTGAATCCCTGATCAACTTGCATGGCAAGTATTACAAATNAAATTCCCTGAATTTTCCAGGTATCCTGTTACATTTCCTGAATCCCTGATCAACTTGCATGGCAAGTATTACAAATATTTTTATGTTTTTCCTAAAATACATAACAAATTTTAATAACATAAAAATATAGCCTTCGTTTATGGATGCTTTCCTATGGAGAAACAAATATTTATAATAATAATAACAATAATAAAATACATATGTATAAAGATGGCAAATGGAAAAAGGTGATACAGATGTTAAATACTAGCATTCTAAGAACTCAAAAAATCACAATACAAAGACACGAGACAATACAATGAGAAACCCTAAAAGTGTTTCAATGATTATTTTAGTAAAATACAAATCAGCCACAAAAATATGTGTAATAGTTACAATTAAAAATATGACAACAAACATAACCACAGGCTCATAAATCTTCTCATCAAGACGAAATAAGCTAAGTAACAGTACAATTCATAAGATGGCATGTAGCAGAAGTGCCAGAATCTAATATTGATTTTCTTTTTAAATACATTTTAAACTATTTTATCTAAATTCCCTGACTTCACACAAGTTTCCCAGAAATATAAAATTCTCTGACTTTTTCATGTTTTCCCAGTTTTCGTTGATGCTAGCCACCCTGNACACAAGTTTCCCAGAAATATAAAATTCTCTGACTTTTTCATGTTTTCCCAGTTTTCGTTGATGCTAGCCACCCTATGTACAGATTTCATTCATTATCCTTTGGATTATAAATGGGCGATTAAAAAATTGTACAGGGAAAAAATTGGAGCAGTTTGCTCAACATGCCAAAGCCAAATAACAAAATTCTGCATTTTCCCCCAACTACATTCTATATATTTATATGCAAACATGTGGGTCGATTACGAACTCTTCTCGAATGTCAAGAGTGCGGGCAAAACACATACCGCAAGTAGTGAGCACAAACTTATCTGCTGTGCGTGTTTCATATTTCTGTAGAGCTTCTGCTGCAACGAAAATCTACGACATAAAAAAAAGGAGGAAACCTAAGGATCACTAATATTATTTGAAGTGGTAAAATGAACTGCTCGTAATAACTAATATTTCATAATTTAATTTTTATTTATTTTAACAAACTTTATTCTTAAAAAAAATTATTTCACATGAATATTAACTGTACAATTTATAAGAAACCAAAATAATTTTGTGTTAGTGGCAATCCTGATAACACTATAGAAACACAGAAANGAGCAAGCCGTGGCAAGTAAACAGTCGACAGTGTAAACGGCGAAACGTTACAAGATGGCGCCTAACCTTTGAGGCGGCTATTTTATTAAATATACGCTTGTAACAGTAAAGTCGGAACTATACAACATGGCGCTCAACTGTGCGGCATTTTAAAAATAAATATAGTGCGAACGTTTCACAAAAACGAAATATAACAAGCTTCTGCTGCAACGAAAATCTACGACATAAAAAAAAGGAGGAAACCTAAGGATCACTAATATTATTTGAAGTGGTAAAACGAACTGCTCGTAATAACTAATATTTCATAATTTAATTTTTATTTATTTTAACAAACTTTATTCTTAAAAAAAATTATTTCACATGAATAATAACTGTACAATTTATAAGAAACCAAAATAATTTTGTGTTAGTGGCAATCCTGATAACACTATAGAAACACAGAAACTAGATATTCTCAGACAAATACATCATCTGCACTTTTTTTCAGCAACAAAGTGACATTCATGCAAAACTTTCAAAATCATACGCCAGACAAAGCGCTGTGAGGCGATTCCCTATGCAAAATGAGATAGAAAACATTAGACAATGTGGTACAGTAACTTTTAAAGGAGGTAGCCACACCTGAAAATCAATATTTCAAATGGTTTTACAGGAAAATAATGAAACCAGAACGAGATGAAAGAGCCATTCTGTGAATAATGCTTTCTTTAACCAAGACCTGACATGCGAACACTTGTGGCGTACTTTCATCCCTACGTTGAGACACTAGGGAGGTGGTATGTTATTATCCTGCCAATGTGTGTGTAACACTCAGGCATTTTGTAAAGAAGTCATCATCATACGTTTCTGCACAGAAACACATTACCTTGATGTAACACTCTCAAGCGAACAGTGTTCCAACAACGGACAAAGTTTTTAAGGATGCACTTGGTTGCCTGCTGTGTGTGAATGCAGGTAATGGTGACAGGACAGCATGTTCACACAGTACCGGCTCTGTGGGTAGTTGTAATTCCAAGGCGAAGACCATAGAAGGTAACTGCACGAGAACGTGCATTGCAAATCATCCGTGTGTGTGTTTTAAGAAACTGTTCAAAGTGACGACCACTAGCTTCGATACACAAACAACAGCGACGCACACTCGACTGTATGATGCGGGAAAAAATGTGTGGAGTGTTGAGAATGGTAGTACAGGCATCAGTGATCCGGGCGTGAAGTTCAGCTACTGTGTTGACCAGGGTCTCGTATACCAATGTCNAAAATGTGCGGAGTGTTGAGAATGGTAGTACAGGCATCAGTGATCCGGGCGTGAAGTTCAGCTACTGTGTTGACCAGGGTCTCGTATACCAATGTCTTGAGATGACCCCACAGAAAGAAATCAGGGTGGCCACCTCACTGGTCCAGTCTGCCTCTGCCTATCCAATGCTCACCAAATGTGGCGGTAAGGTAGTGACGGGCTTCCAAACTGACATGTGCAGGGGCTCCATTGTGCTGGTACCACATATGCTGGCATGTGTATAAATCCACGTCCTCCAACAGAACGGGTAGTACGTCCTCTAAAAACTCTCAATAAGGGTGGCCAGTCAAACGTGGCGGAAAGAAGTACAATCCAATGAGGTTGTTGCAAACATTGCCGGCCCAGACGTCAACAGCAAATATCACGTGATGGTGGTGTTCAACCATTGCATGTGGGTTTAAATCGTTCCATACGTGACTGTTGAGAATGCTATCATGTGTGAAAGCAGTCTTGTCTGTTCACAGAATGTAGCAAGGAAAGCCAGGTTCGTCTACACTGTGATATAGAAACAAGCAAGCAAAATCAACACATGGCTGGTAATCAGCTCGGTGTAAGGCTTGCACCTTTTTACAATGATACCGATGTAGCGGTTGTTCATGCAGAACCCTCAAAACACTTTGGTTTCTTGCATGCATTGCACAAGCGATTCCATGTGTGCTACTTGACAGCGAATCGGCGATGCGTTTAACACTTGCTCCTCAAACCTGACTGTGCTGACATTGCGTTTCACGCTTGTGCCATACCTGTTCGCTGTAAATATTCCAATCTCGCACAACCGTCAGTCCACAGACGTGAACATCTGATGACCTGGATGGCATCTGTTTGGAAAAGTCTGTTCATACAGATGTTGTGGCTGCTCGTGTTACCACCTGCGGCACCATACACAATATACATGTCCGCCATTTATGTGCACGTGTACTCTCTCTCCATGTTGCGAACCAACTGTGCAATGCCATCCTGTCACAGACACTAGCGATGCTAACTCACAGCTGCATGCAACTGTCTGGTCATGTAGTATGATCCTGCCTTGTAGCGCAGGTTGCATACCTGGCAGGCAACCAAGTGCACCCTTACAAACTTTGTCCGTTGTCTGGAACACTGTTCGCTTGAGAGTGTTACATCACAGTAATGTTATTTGTGCATTAACGTCCTGTATGTATGATTATGACGTCTTAAAGAAATACCCAAGGGTTACACATACATTGGTAGAATACTAGCATACCACCCTCTATTTTCTTAATGTATACGTATGATAGTACTCCACAACTGTTTGCAGGTTTCAGGTCTTAGTTAAAGCAAATATTATGCACAGAATTGCTCTTCCATCTCATGTAGGTTTTATTCATTTCAGTTACCACAGTTTGACATATCAAATTGCAAGGATGGCTACTTCCCTCGCAAGTTACTGTACAACTGTTAGTATAATGTTTTCTATTCCATTTTGCATAGGGAATCACCTCACAGCATTTGTACATGTATTTCAGGACCAGCCTGTATACACTGAGGGCTATAACCCATCCAAATGTGACATAGAAAGAACCAAAATTCCTAGATAATATTTCTAAATGTTCCCAAACACATGTTCCTCAGTTTGGCACAGAAGGCTAGGAAGAAAGGTTTGGTAGCCATTAATAAAACAATAACAGTACAATGTTAATTTATAGACCAAATAGCTTATGTGAATGTCTAAATATTTTTGTAAGTCTTATTGTAACATTAGCCATAGAATATTTACTACAATGCTTCATATTTATTATTCCACGAGTTACTGGTAATTAAGGTACAAAGGTAATATTGTTATTTAACTTATAATACTGACATGATAATGGTAGTTTCATAGCAGTGNTGGTAATTAAGGTACAAAGGTAATATTGTTATTTAACTTATAATACTGACATGATAATGGTAGTTTCATAGCAGTGTAGTGGTTCAGATGGACAACAAATCAAACAGTTTTATAATTTTACAATATAAAATCATAAACTATAAAAATTACATTGCAAACATAGATTATGTATCAATCTATAAAATAAAAATGTAAGCAACAAAGACCACTGCTGCTAACGTCTTATAGTTTATTCACGGTTTCCTCCTATTTTTTTTAAACAAACCTTTAAAAAAAAATCACACCATGTATAGCGGATTTGGTTGTTTCCCAAATATGCCTCTTATCACAAGCATGTTATACTTGTGTTATCACAACGTAATTTTTTGTTAAAATGAAATTATATTTACATATTTTTTATCTATAAAAATTATATTTAATTTACAATTAATATGAATAAAAACCGCAAGAAAACAGCTGTGTTGGTAATGCCTAGTAAGAAATAGTTCTTATCAAGAATAGTATTACAACGAGTGCACACGAATGCAGTGTGTTGTCCCTTTGGTGTATTTTTCTAGACTCTGTTAAGCTTTGTTTGCACGAGGCGGAGGAAGAGTTTTAAAGTATAACTTTAGCAAGACTTCAGAAAATTTGGATGTAACTATAAATGACTATACAAATAATTCAAAGTGTTTTANAAGTATAACTTTAGCAAGACTTCAGAAAATTTGGATGTAACTATAAATGACTATACAAATAATTCAAAGTGTTTTAAATCACATTTGATCATCATATGTTTATTTTTCAGTCAATTAGCACAAAGTAAATTATGTGTGGTGTTTACTTACAGCTATCCACGGACAATCATACTTGTGGTGAATAGCACTTACCAGTTGCGATGTCAGCCGTGCAAAACTAACANTACAGCTATCCACGGACAATCATACTTGTGGTGAATAGCACTTACCAGTTGCGATGTCAGCCGTGCAAAACTAACAAAACTATGGTTTGTACTCACATCTTGCAATTACCACTGTTGCAAATTGCAATGAGTACATTCCAGATTTTTATTTATTTTCTTATTGGTGCCAATATTTAAATATATGGAATATATTTATTTGGGTTCCCATATATTTATTTTGATTCCCTTCCTAGGTTATGCAGCATTGCATCAAATTTCATTATTTTCATAAATTTGATTTATTTCACATTTATGACTGGGCAATATTATGTTTATTCTTTAATTTTTTAAAATATATATCAGTAAATACAGTTNTTTAATTTTTTTTAATATATATCAGTAAATACAGTTGAAAATATTTCTCGGTTATTTCATTTGTATACCTTGCATCTACGTGTTCATTTATCTCTAGTTTTCTCCAGACAAGCAGAAATCTGCAGTAAGGTTTTGTGTATTTAGGTTGTATATTAGTTAATTGTGTTTTATTATTATAAGAATTCAGGGTTACAATGTGAGCTAATTTTAAAACAGCATGACTCTCCACTCACCCCTTGCATCGGCCCCCACAAATGCCTGCGTCTTGTCATCAGCATAATTACAAGGGCTTGGACCTGTAACATCAAACTCTGAAATTTGTGGTACAATAACAAAACATGAGACATACTCAGCACATTTCCAAGTGTGGCACATTCAGATAAAACTGTTTCTCAACAAATGGACCATCGCGATATGCAATGTTCGTTATCATCCCACACAACAAAATTTGCAGGCAAAAATTTTATTTTTATGTAAAACCCAGTTTTACATGAACTCGTGACACAAACTGGTATGCCTTCTGCTCTACGAGGTTCACTTATATCTCATTCATTGTCTCAAACATGCAATAATAAAATAAGTGCATAAACTCAAAAGTCATAATAAATACTTCAATGACTAAACAGCTAATATAAAATTATGGTTACCTGGAAATTGGGAAGTAGCAAACTGGCTCTCTGAAATCGACTGAAAGAATCTTCTCTTTCTTCCAGCTAGAAAGAAATTTAATATTTTCGGGAGTATGCCAACATTAGTGTTGAAACTTTATGTTTACAGCAAAATAAAAACCACTGGACTCTCAAGACTTTACACTTTCAACTCTGGCACCCACATTCAAATTAATACCACGTGGCATCTACCACACATATAACAGTGAAACTTTCTATAGCAAAACATCTTGCATGCAATCTCTGTCAGCACCACTAACTCCAAAGTAGGAAATTGACTTACAACTGAATCTTGCTATATCACATACAAACAACACATTAAGGTATAAGGAGAGTGGTTGCCAATGGAGCACCACACATGTCTGTACAACATGCAGAACTCATTAGAAAATAGTACACACACTACCACAATTGTTAGAAAAGTACGATTCATGCTATATTAAAGAAAGCATATTCTTATAACCATGTAAAATATTTTACAAGAATCTAGAATGTTCATTTTTATAATCAATATTTAAGTGTAATTCCAATCTAAATGCTGCAGAAAAAATATTTAAAAAAATAATCACGCAAGACTGTTGTTAATTACCAAGGTTGTTTTTTTAACATTAATATCAATAATTTTTCATATACAACCAAATTAGTATGATTGCCCTACTTAAAAATTTTCTTCTTTTTAAGTTCTGTATTTTTCAGTCTGGTGCAGTCCATCATTTGAGATCACTCTACTTCTACTTTCAGAATTTCTTTCCTCGTGCCTGGATATCTGTACTTTACCTCTGATAATTCTAGTGAAATACTCTATGGATGGCTAGTCAATGAAATTATTCCTCTTATTCTAAAGTAGGCCCTGTTGCTCCCACACTAATTTAGCATGCAATTTAACTTACAATATGATATCTGTAATGCTAAAGAGATGTAAAAATATTGTCACGTTTCATAAAAACTAAAGTAAAAAAAAAATTAAAGGTATAACCATGCACTACACTGCCAATCAGCATAAAACAGGAAGTGTGCATCATTATAATTAACTCGTCTTAAAATCAACATATGCAATTTGCCTTTAAAATGTAACAATCTGTAATTCAAGTAAGTATGCATAAATAATGTCAAGACTGCAAAATCCTTTGATAACTTTAAACCTTCCACTCTCCCAAGCATATGCAGTAAACTTGGCACTGATATGATTGTATGAATGTAACCTACATTAAATTATCATTTAGCTGATTTCACTATATGCATTTAAATTTATTGCTTTAATCACATACTAAATTTAATAAAAATTTATATAACATAAAGATGACGAAATTATGATTGCAGATAATTCTCAAGACTAACTTGAACACTACATATATATGAAAAAGTTTGTCTGTGCTCACCTGTTTTCATTCTGGGAAGAAAAAAAAAAAACTGATTGGAAATAATTTACTTTCATGTCAATTTTGAACAAATAAACTAGCAACTGAATAAGAATTAAAAGAAAGCAGGAGGGGAAGGGTTTAAGGAAGAGAATTTCACTAATCAACAAAGATGGTCTTGTTTGACTACAAGGATGTCTAAGTTTCTGAAGATGTGGTCCAGCAGAATTTAGAATCAACTCAAACTTACTTCCTTAAGGTGATTTGTCCCACTGAAAGTCTATGATGATACGAGTATGTAACAAAAACTATCACCACCATGCTATGCAGTAAAGGAAATCTGTTCACTCTAATTTGATTATCTTAATCGTAATTCTATAAATGGGAGCAAAAACTTGATTGGCAGTTCAATATGTACTCTCTTATAAATTTATACAGGACCCCTCTTATATTTAAAGTATGTCAGACTATCTCAGTAACGTCATGGGTTCTTAAAAAAAATCTTCAAACGAATGTATAAAAATTATAAATAAATGATGAAGCAGGAATACATAATATCTTCAATAATGCAAAATTTCAACTGAGCTTTTTACATTCATTAACCGAACACACGCACATAAAATGAAAACCAACGATTACATATCTCACGACCACCGAAAAAGATTTTATGTGTAATCTGGAAATAAATTATAAATAACAGAAACAAGCCTGGTAAAACCTGCCCTCTATATGCCAATACTGGCTCACAAAATTAACTAACATTTCCTATATATTTCATAACACATGTAGAACACAATCCATTCTCCACAGTGCCTCTCCTTCAGGGTGACGATCCAGACGTAGTCAATCTTCAGCCGCATCATCTTCCAAGGAGAGTGGACTTCACAGTTGTGTCTTACGGACCTAACCATTAGCCGTGATTATAATTTATGCTTTTACTCATTATCTTTTTAAAAATTACTTGCAAAAAATAGGCTCACTTAAAGTATTACTTACGACAGTTCATTATATTGCAATAAACTTTCTTGAACAACTTTTACACCAGAGATAGGGAGGAAATATATTTATTTCCATGGCAATTCTTTGCAGTCTTATTCGACAAGACACATAGGCAGAATCAGCATGTCGGGTAACATTTCTTCTGTGAATCATATACGTGCTGAGGCAGCTTACTCATTCTTGACCCAGAGGGATACACATAGTGTGACGATCAAACAGACAATTTGATTTTCATGTAACTTCTTCCGAGATCATACTTAATGTACAGCACCCAACATATTGTGAAGCTAAAATAACGGCGGGCCAAGAAAAAAAATGTTACCATTAAGAAGCCTCATTTTGGAGTATGTTTAATTCATATCATCAAACCGCTGATGTAGGCAACANGATCAAACAGACAATTTGATTTTCATGTAACTTCTTCCGAGATCATACTTAATGTACAGCACCCAACATATTGTGGAGCTGACATAACGGCGGGCCAAGGAAAAAATGTTACCATTAAGAAGCCTCATTTTGGAGTATGTTTAATTCATATCATCAAACCGCTGATGTAGGCAACANAAAAAATGTTACCATTAAGAAGCCTCATTTTGGAGTATGTTTAATTCATATCATCAAACCGCTGATGTAGGCAACATGACATCACACTGCGACGCTAGCGCTCGCCGCACGAGATATTTCCTCCGCTTCCAACTGTGGTGCGGTGGTATGTTCGGCTCGGATCCCCTCCTTTTCCTCCCCTGTTCTCCTTCCTTGCTTTCCCCTCCCCCATCATGCGTCATAATCNGTTCGGCTCGGATCCCCTCCTTTTCCTCCCCTGTTCTCCTTCCTTGCTTTCCCCTCCCCCATCATGCGTCATAATTTTTTATTGGGGCTTGATAGTTTATTTGAATTGTTACACAGCCTGGGCTGCTCCTATTCTTTGCCCCACAGGCGTCTGAAACGTGACGCCTGCATAGACCTTCGGAATGGATTAGCCACCGCACCTTTTCGTCCAGCAGGACGTAGCTGCAGTCATGTTGATAACTTAATTTTACTTGCTCGCTTGAGCAGCTGAGCGATGGAGCATTAAAACAGTGAGTTGTGGAGAATGATCGGTGTGTTTATGGGCTGTTTTCAAATGTTTTGTTATTTTCTGTGGCAAGTTGTCTTGGGTAAACAGTATTGCCAATTTTTCTAAATTGTGATTTTCGCTGCCAGCATAAATTTTGTTTCAGACTAACTAAAATGTTATGTTACTGTTTTCCCGTGTTTTAATGTGTAGTGTTTGTCCCCTTTTTGGCTGCCCAAGCCTTAATCTTTTTTATAGTTACTTGTTTCCACGACTCTCACATTGGGCTTTTTCATACGTTTTAAATATGGTTAGTTTTGAAATGTTTTTATTCTATAGGACCTTTGCCAGGTCGTCTATGACTGCCTCCGCCGAAAGTTATGTTTTAATGGTAATTTTTAAACTGTGCATTTTAGGAAATGGAGGATTTGATGCGAATGGTTCTTGCTGCACTTTTTCAGTAGATCTTGAAGTAAAATGAGGTTATATTCTTGTCAAATACTTAATGATTTGTTCTAATCGTTATTGAAGAAACTAAGTTTGAAAATTGAAATTTTATAAATTGAGTTCTTTTGAAAGTTGTAATTCAGTTTTTATTTCCTTTTCAATAGCAATTGTTGTTATTGAAGAAACTAATTGTGATGGAATATCTCAACGTAGTTTTTTTTGGCTGTGATGCAAATTTTTAATTGATTGCTCAAGGGTAGTTTTTCAAGGTATGTTTATTAATTCAAAATATAGAGCGTTCAACCTGATATTTGTGTGCAATTGTGTGTGTCGCGGCACAACACAAGAGTGAACAACAATACCAAGCCACAATCAGTGCTGGTTAAAACTGCTTCACATTAAGGTCAATAGATTTGTCACTGCTACAAGTGGAGTACATCCATCATGAAGTTCATGTACAATACATGGCAAAATTAACTTCACGCCACTAGTCCCGTTGTTGCTTTCCACGTCGAGTCGCTGTCACTTACATTTATTCAGCATTAATTGGTAGATCAGGACAGATGATTTTATAATATCTTTGTAAGTGAATAACATTGGACTTACCAATGATTTCATTGCGATCTACCATTAACAACTAGCTGCAGTTGCTGTTAATATTACTTGTCACTCAATATGGGCCTCTATATAATGTGAGCAATTTCTTTGTTACAAACAGACTGATTACTGACATTATGCACACTTACTAAGACCAGCTCCCCTATCTGAAAATTGTGTTTCTTCTTCGCCTTGTTTGTTCTTCTACGTGTATCAGCAGCATGATATAAGCGCTGTTTCACCAATTGTAGAATTTCTTGCAATATTTTCTCGTGGTTGGCCTCTCCAATGTTTTTATTGTCGTGTTCTAGTTTTCAACAGGGTGGGAAATCTGTAAAAGTGACGGTAGTCCATACAAGGTCTCAAATGGAGTCTGGCCAGTGGAAGAATGAATGACGTACAAGCATTCGACCGAAGGTACATGACCACGCCAACTTTGCTGTTTGTTGTGACAAAGCACCCGTAACATTCGTCCTAGTTCTCTCATGAACCTCTCATTAGGATTTGACTGTGGGTGATGCACTGATATACTCATAGGTCTGATTCCCAATTTCGTGAGACCCTTAGACCAAATGTCAGCAGTAAACTGAGTGTCTTTATTGGTATGGATAGCTTTAGGAGTACTGACATCATTAATGAACCTATTACACTTATCCAATGCTGACTTAGAAGTAGCACGCACAAGGTAATACAGTTTTACGTATTATGAAAATACATCAATAAATATGATATGTATTTTGTTCCAGCTGATGACGGGTAAAGGACCAAATATGTCAACAGCAACAAATTCTAGAGGAGACTTGGGCAAAAGTGGCTGAAGTTCTCCCCACAATTGCTAGTTTGTTGCTTTAAATTTTTGACAGACGTCGCAACTGTGCAGTACTTGACGAACAGTATGATGCATAGACGGCCAATAAAAATCGCGCAGCAGCAAGTCGCAACAGTTTGTAGGGCTGTAATGCTCCAGATACTCATGCACAGTTACTATTACTTCTTGGCGCAAAGCAGTGGGTTATACTAGCTTCTAATCCTTTTCGAATGGACTAAGTTTTTTTATTCTTGCGTAAAGTAGTCCAGAAGGAGTAACTGAATAAAGGTTTCGACCATAGAAACTGCAGCAAGGCGCTCACAGATTTTTAAGCATGCGGGATCTGTTGCCTGTAGCTCTAACACTCTCGACATAGCTTCATTGAGTATTAGTGTGGATTTCTTCCATGCCATCATTACACGTAACTCTCCAAGACTAGGACTTCCAGCAGGTTCCGGATCACTCAGACTTTCAAAAGGATTTCTACTAATCGCATCAGTGACGACATTGTGTTGACCCTTGATACGGCACATTTTCAGATTGAATTCCTGGACTGACAGCCCCCATCTGGTCGTAAGGCTCCCAAAAACTTTGCCTGCTTTAAGAAATATAAAAGCTTGATGGTCTGTGTATAAAATAATTTCTTTGCCCAGTAGCCAATCCCGGAAGTTCTGCAATAACTACACAATCTACAATGCCTCTCTTTTCCATTGTCATATAGTTATGGTCCGCATTGTTAAGTGAACGACTTGCCATAGCGTTGGCAAACTCGTCTCCGGCTTTATTCATCGGAGCCAGACGTACTGGTGGTACAGAACTCTCTCTTGCAGATAACATACTTTAAGATTTTTAAAAGCAGATTCACGCTCGCTGGTCCACTGCGATTCTACATCCTCTTCAGTAGTGCCAATAAAGGTACTGTGATTTTAGACATCATGCTACAATGGCCCCAGTAGAATCCTACACACTCCAAGAATGCCTTCAACTGGCAAACATTTTCCAAGGTCGGGAATTCTTGTACGAGTGAGCTTGCTAACGTCAGTTTTGATGCCCTGCAGAGTTAGAATATGGGCTAAGAAGGGAACTTCTGCACAACATAACAATTTGCTAAGCTTCACTGTCATGCCTGCATCTCTCAAGCAAGACAGCACGGTGACAATATGTTGTAGATGCTCCTCGAATGACTAGCTGACAATCAGTATGTCGTCCACATAGCTGCGTACAAAAGACTCGCACCATGGAAGAAGAACATTATCCAAACACCAGTGGGCTATTTCATAAAAGTACAAGTCTACCAAGTTAGAAGTGAATTTACCTGTAAGTTGTAAGAAAAGAACAGAATGCTGTTTCATAAACCTACAAGTACAAGACTTATAGCTACAAGTAAAATCTTACAAGTTACAAGTGATTTTTACAAGTACTTGTAAAGCTTGGTTTCATAAAGAAACTTGTAATTTACAAGGACTTGTAACTTGTAGCATAGGTCCTACTACATAGTATCAATACCTACGTAAAAAGATAATATAGTGTGTGTGTGAAAACAATGGACCTTATTTTCACTGATTCAGATGAATATCTGAAGCAACAAACGTTCGAGGTTATGAGACGAGCACGTAATTTCACGCAGAGTGAATATGGTGTGTTTCATTAATTGGATTTAATGAAAGGTTCCATATCAGTTCTGTTAACTATGTCAATAATGACACGGTCACCATCATTAAACTTGCAGCTAGTTCCTCCCGCACTTCCTGTTTTCCGCCTGTTGTCAAGCTTCATCTAGAAAATTACATTAGACAGCTTTATTCACAAGTACACATTTAAATACTGACATTTGTTGAACATGTTATTTTTACTTGTAAAAGCATTTGTCACCTACAATTCTGAACATAACTTTAATATTGTCAATACTACTAAATTTGTATTTATTTTTGAAGGTGTTACTTATCAATGGGCCCATCTTCCAATTTTGCCACAGCACGCCCCATAAATATGTCCATTTCCTGTGTTGTGGCAAGATACCACGAAATTTTGCCAAAATTTGCAACTTCATTCCATGCCCTTTGCTTATAATATTTGGTTAATCTATCTGAAAATGCTCCAAAAAGTCTCTNAAATTTGCAACTTCATTCCATGCCCTTTGCTTATAATATTTGGTTAATCTATCTGAAAATGCTCCAAAAAGTCTCTTTATTTATTTATTATTTTTTTTTTGCAAAACCGAGAGTTTACCATGCAACTGAGATTGCCCCAAGCTCATTTTATGAATACCTAACATATAATAACAAATATGGAATACTTCACCACTTCAAAACAAAAACCAGCTGGCTTGTAAATATGTTCTTACAAGTTTATCAACATTTACAAGTCTATAAGTTTTCTTTCTGAAAAAACTTTCCTGCACACTTGTAAAATATTCTCTTGTAACCTGTAGACTTGTAGTTTTATGAAATAGGACACTGGTGAAATCAGCCACTGCATTAACTTGACTGAACGGCAGGACCTTGAAACAGTACTGGCGTAGATTAAAGAAGAAGGCAGTGTATTGTTGTGAGTCTGGATGTAATGGAATCTGCCAGTAGCCATGGGTTAAATCAACAGATTATAAAAAGCGGGCTTCTGTCGACAGCCTCAATATGTCTTCGGACACTGTAGGACTCTCACGGTCTTGAACTGTGACCTCAATTAAGTAGCAAGCTGTCAGGCAGAGACGTAACGAATCACCTTTTTCCTTACACAGAAGATTGGGCTGCAGTATGGACTAGATGGATGTGTTATAATACCGCAGCTTAGTATTTTATCTAGATATTCAGTAGCCTCATTTGCATATTGTAATATTGCACGCGGCTCGTTCAGCCATATTTATAATATTGCAGCCTCACATTTAGGCGNGCCTCATTTGCATATTGTAATATTGCACGCGGCTCGTTCAGCCATATTTATAATATTGCAGCCTCACATTTAGGCGCCATAATTGTATCAATGCCTACGTAGGAGTATGACGTATGGAAGTTGCCACTCGGCTAGCACAGTGGTGGCAACACAAACTCTTTAAAAAAGTGCCAATTAAATAACAAATAATGTATTCAAGTTTTGGTTTATTTTGNACCATAATTGTATCAATGCCTACGAGGAGTATGACTTATGGAAGTTGCCACTCGGCTAGCTCAGTGGTGGCAACACAAACTCTTTAAAAAAGTGCCAATTAAATAACAAATAATGTATTCAAGTTTTGGTTTATTTTGTACTTTAATTTATTAAAACGACACCACAGTTCACATAGTGTCCAGGTATGCAGAGTACGAACAGGGTTCACTGATACAAAGACAAACTAGAGCGCAGCGCCACAGTCGTTAATGATTTACTTCACAAAAACTTGCGTATCTAGCGACCTCCCATACCAGTGTAGAAATAAATGAGCAGAATAAAGTTGCCGGTGTGGGAGTAAAGTGCCACGCCCGACGCGACCTCAGCGAGTCGCTGCTGAGAGTCTNGGTACAGTGCCACGCCCGACGCGACCTCAGCGAGTCGCTGCTGAGAGTCTACTGCTGGACGACGACAGGCACACACTCTGTATTTGTTGCGTGCCTATACTCCCCCTTCTACACAGATAAAGGCACGGCAGCTGACATCTGCCAGCAGCGTCATCCAAACTGCATCGTAGCCCGCTTAACTGCGCCGTCAGTTAAAGATAATTGAACTTCTCGAACAAAACCTGTTGACGCTATTTGGAAAAGCTTCTATTACTAATGCTGACGGATAACAAAAATTAAGATTTTTGAAACCACAAACGTACGCCCGATAACGTTATACCACGATAAACCAACCACCACTGCTTTAATTTTGAACCCGAGAAAATATTACAAAGCTTAGCAAAACAAAAGAAAATGAACTGCGTATCCCGATAACTAATAAATTGAGTTGTTACAATATGCTGCAGGGATTTTAAATGGTTTATCAATGGTAAGCTTAATTTTCACTACATATTTGCTGCATCACTAAATGTAGCATGATGTTACAACAGAACATTGGCCAAAAGTTAATGTTGCCCGTCATTAACAGTTTCAGCTTGCAAGGCTACAGTATGAAACTGTGCTTCTGAAAACTATTTTTGCTCCGTTTTAGGCACGCAAGAGATGTAACGTATTTTCTCCATTCTATAAATTCACAGAAACCTGACAATAGTATTACCAACTGTCCATTTGGCTGGTCGCAGTTCCAGAATAAGAGATTCCTCGTTGGCAAATACAGTGCAGTTGTCATAATTTAACCTTATGCCATAATGGATTGAGAAATCTATACCAAAAAGTATCAGAGGTGTGATAAGTCTCTTCATAATTAAACATACTATTATTTTCATTTTATCAATGCCTTCCACATTTACTAAAGTCTGTTGATTTACTAAAGGACTAGTCTGTGATGTAAAACCAACAATGTTGAGTTGGGGTAAGGGTATTACGGGGATGCAAACATTTGCTCGTTCCAGCAAGTAATAAAAAAATTCCGAAAGGCAACTCACTTCGGCCCTGTTGTCTAGTAATGCGGTGCACGGAATTGCATGAATGGTCGCATTAACTTCTGGACATAGAGTTTCATGCAATAAACATTCTACCCCAGAACTTCATACAAAATAAAATATCTCGCACACTCACTTGACGAAATTGTAAAAATGTTACGGCATAAAACTGGCTCCTATGATTCTTGCACCCTTTTTAAAGTACTGACGTATCCCAGTCTGATCTCCACTCTGTAGATGTTCTACAGGGTGATGGAGCGCAAGATTGCTGGGTCAACCTTATTGCGTAGCGAACTGACATACTCAGGGGTGAAATGAGGCAGCAAAAAACACTTTGACTTTGGTTAGCTAAACAGTTATTTATTTCATCGTTACGTCACTCATATATAGGAATGGTACACTGTGCTCCTGGGTTCCGCTCCCTTCCCCCTTCCCTTACCCGTTGGAGGCCTACAGGTCGGAGTTTTAGTTCCTAAATGTCGGGGAAAAGTGGTCGGATTTGGAGGCGCGGTTACTTAGCTGAGCTGCTGCTGTGTGCTGGTTCTTCTCGACTTCTCGTCTCGCGAAGTCGTCCCTCGAGTCCTCTGGATTCACTCCGGCGTCCGTCCCGCGAGGTCTGGCACGACCTCCGCGTCTCACGAGTCCGCTGACTTCACTGACTCTCGATTGACTTGACTTACTTCGGCGCCTGTCCCGTGAGGTCTGGCACGACCTCCGCGTCCTCCGAGCCACCCGGATTGACTGACCCTTCTCCACTTCCCTGCGGTAGTATATCTCTGTCCCCTCGAGGAATTCCCCACGTCACTGGCGACCCGACTTACGTCAAACTTTGGCGTGCGTTGATCAGATGAAGCAAGCCTCACGCGCTGACGAGCGTCTCCCTCCGTCACCTAGCCCGTGCGTCATTGGAAGGCACTATCGGGTGACGTCGGTATGAGTGTTTGATGCACGTTCTGGCAGATTGTGAAGTCGTCGCTCTGTTCTTTCTCTAGACGCGTCATGAGTCAGTACCACTGGTCGACATTAGAGTGCCGTCAATACAGACTAACCCTAGTTTCACTTGCTTTGCTCGACTTTACGAGGTGAGAAGTCATACTGTCGCTGCAGCGATTGTGAATTATGTCAGTCAGTGAAAGTGGTGGTGTAAAAGGATTTAACACCGCCTCTCCATTTAGTGTATCTTTCGCCAGAGTATTCCCACATTTGTATTGACGTGGATAGGGCTTCGGTCACGTCCTGAATCATAACGTCGCTCTGGTGTATATTCGTTACTTGTGTACTTACGTCGTGGCACTTTTCATTATCGCTGCCACCCGATCTGCTTCGCTTCCTATTATCAGATTAATGATTTTCATCATTACGCCAAAACAGCAAGTCCTGAAAGGTATTTCTGTGCAATGGTTTATCAGAATGGTCATTATAACGAATTCAATTTTTAGGTGAGTGATTAGGCGACTGAACAGTGCGGTAGGTAGAAACTGTATTAGTTTGATGTGCTGGGTGAATCTGAAGAACCTGGTCGATCTATGTGTGTGTTCCCTCGTGACGTAGTATCTAAACAAGCGTAACGCAGGAGTTCATCTTGAAATTGCTGCACTGAAATGATAGATCTACTCGCCCAGTTTAATTGATGACGTTGGAGAAGTTGAAGAAGAACCATAGCTACAAACTCATCTGGCATAGGTGGTGTCATGTATCGAGTGCATTCGTACAGTAATGTAAAATAAGCCTCCAAAGAATAAGTACAACTTAAGTGGAACCGTTCGCTGTGTAGTTGAGCCCAAAGTAAGCCTTGCAATTTTCTACTCAAATACGTATTTGTTCGCGCTCAATACCCCACCAGTGGTTAGCACTTTCTTTTAAAGCAAGGTCAACATATTGAAGCATTTTATCCGATTAAATTTTACACATTGTAAAATATTTCTCTAGTATTTTCAAAAAGGCTAATAGGTTCTCAATCTCACACCTTAAAGGGAGGCAACTCATCTACTAACAGTCTTGATTGGCTTCGCATAGGCACAAACTGCACCAAACGAGGGTGAAACCAGGTGGAAATGGAGCAGCACCGGAATGAGAGAGCAGGGAAACCGGGTATCCCGGAGAAAAACCCTCCCGAACAGCGGTATTGTCCTGCATAATTCCGACATGCAAATTCCGCTGGTATCAAACCGGGCTCGCCTTGTTGGAAGGCGAGCGCTCTAGCGGCTACACCAACCGTACCTCCAAGAAGTTTAGAATGTATACGATTACCCAAAGTTCCACATTGCTTTCACTATTAATATTCAACCAAATACAGAATAAATTAGACAACTTACATCATGGTGCAAAATTTCTGGTTGCTAGGTCACTATATTGATAACAAAATATTTGATCCTGATGACCAGAAACCACATAACAAAATAAGTGATTGACTGAATACATACACTACATTTTTGTACATTAACTATGTAAAGTTTAAATATAAAAAATAATTTACAAACTGCATACCATTCAACTGTGTATTAACCACATTTTTTTCCTTCAAATTACTGCCAAAAGAAATTTTAAAAAGATTTATTGTGCAAACAAACACTGGAGATGTAATTCTTTTTGTTTATGTAAAATTAGGCACTTCCCATATCCAATTATTATTATTACAATATAATAATATAATCATCACTTGCTCATTTGGCTACCGTCCGGTGGCAAGTTTATTCTCCTCTCCCCAATTTTAACTCCCTTAACTTTCCAAACCCCCATCACAGATACCAATTCCTCCTGCAACACATCAACTCCCTCACAGACCTCACAAGCATAGACTGCCTACCCCACTCCCCTCTCCTNACCAATTCCTCCTGCAACACATCAACTCCCTCACAGACCTCACAAGCATAGACTGCCTACCCCACTCCCCTCTCCTCCACACCCTTTGAATCTTCTCACTGTTGTTTCTTCTCCCTCTAAACATCCCTTTAGTTAGCTGGCAGCATAACCTTCCCCACCCTACCTCTTCATTACCCACACTGTAAGTCCTGACCAGCATTTCAACTCTCCTCCTGTCATTCAATGAACTCCATCTCACTTCTTTCATCATCACTGATGGCCTATATTCCCTTCATCCTCACCATCCTGTCCTTGCCTTCTGCACTTACCCTTCACCTATATTTCTGCTCTTCTTCATACCTTTTACAGCTCTTGCCCCTCCACATCCACGTACGGGTCCCATAATGCTGCCGCATACTCCAACACCAGCCATACGCCTTCTGCTTCACCTAACAACTGACTCCCTTCAGCACCCTTCCCAACATACCCAAAACTCTTCTTCCCTTTGCAACCACACCCTCAACCTGTTTTATCCATCTAAGGTATCCCTGCAATACAATGCCCAGGTACATATATTTTGCCACTTCTTCTATAAGTTGTCCCCCTCCCACCTATGAATAAAATACACAATAATCTGCAAACAATCTTATTTTTCCCCTAATCCCTAAACCCAGGTCATTTACCATTATGGTGAACAACAAAGGGCCCAGCACGCTTCCCTCCCTGTGGTACCCCTAATGTAACCTCTCCCTCCCCTGATAAAGCCTCCAACACTTTCACCCTCTGGCTTCGCCCCCTGAGGAAATCCCAAATCCATTCCANCGGTACCCCTAACGTAACCTCTCCCTCCCCTGATAAAGCCTCCAACACTTTCACCCTCTGTCTTCGCCCCCTGAGGAAATCCCAAATCCATTCCACTACCCCCTTGTCCTGTATCAGCTCATTCACTTTCTTCATCAAAGTCACATGGGTCACCTTATCAAATCAAATGCCTTCTCAAAGTCTAAGAAGCAGGCATCCACCTGATTCCCCTCAACTGCCTGCACCAGATCTTCTAACCATCCAACCAGCTGCATCTCACGTATCCTTTTATGAAACCATGTCGCAACTCCTGCAACCATCCATAACCAGAGAAGGTTCCTTCCTATTTAAGCACATTAGTACACACAACAGATGAGGCATTTTCAGAACCATGAATATACAAGTGGTGACAAAATATTTTAGTCAGTCTAGTGCGTACTTCCTTGAAATTTCATGCTCTGACTTACATATAAACATTTTTTATATTTTTGGAGAAACCATTTAAGATGCATAAAATATNTTGAAATTTCATGCTCTGACTTACATATAAACATTTTTTATATTTTTGGAGAAACCATTTAAGATGCATAAAATATTGACTTACACTTCTGTGAATCAGCATCCCTTGCAGGCAGTTCTGCCTGAAATACTGACAATCTTGGTGGAGAGAAATAATTGTAACCTACAGGAAAAAAAAGTTCAATACATAAGATTCAACAGTAGTCTTGCAGTAATATAGCCACAGGGAATATTACATTTCATAAAAATACTGAAAACAAATAACTCTCATTCCATTGACTGCATAATTCATATTAATGAGCAAGTAACTGTCAATGTGACCAATTTTAAAATATCTTAAATGCATTGTGTATGAAATAGTGTGTTTCATTATGCCACAGTGATGGGAGAGGGCAAGGATGCATTGTCATTCGGACCATGTGATTTCTCATAGCCTGCCCCCTTTACTCATCACACCCAACACAGTGCCAGCAACATGAAAGAGGAAGCATATTTTATTTATTTATTCTACCCTCAGTAATTATTCAGAATAGGGGCTTTTCTGAAGAAAACGTAGACCCACAAAAGTAACATAGATGGGTTATGCACCACAGCTTACCTTTTTAATATTGAGGAGGGCGTAAAGGTAATATAAGTAGAACGTATTAAATAAACTAGATAAAAGTACAAGCAGTTTGGCAGTTTTGTTTATGCCGGACACCATGTTGAATAGCTATGAAAGTGTGCTAACGCCACCTATCGGCTGCGGACGTGAAGACTATAGCTTAGTACGCCATTGTATGGGATACGGTGCAGTTCGCTGTGAATGGAATATTATGTGTTCGTGGTTTGCGACGTCCAAACCTGACCGTGTGAAGGCTTGCAATTGTAGAATGGAGGGTGCCAGTAAGAGTTTCTGTGCGTAATATTCGGCTATGTGGCTGGTGTTGCTTGGACGTNGCCAGTAAGAGTTTCTGTGCGTAATATTCGGCTATGTGGCTGGTGTTGCTTGGACGTTTTAGAAGATCATGGTATTTTGTTGAGTGAGGTAAGGTGCACGGCGGTAGTTGAATTGGCCGAGGACAGTGGAATTGTACCCGCCGCCTACCTAGGCGAGTTGATTCATATACTTGTGGTGTGTTTTGCTGTTATTTGAAAACTCTAAAATCCTAGATTAGACTAAAATTAAAGGTTAGATTAAAAATGTAAAATAGTGATTCACTCATTGTGGAGTTAGGTTAAGTTAGGTTAGGTGGGCACATATGAAATTGGGTGGACGAATGTTAAATTGNCTCATTGTGGAGTTAGGTTAAGTTAGGTTAGGTGGGCACATATGAAATTGGGTGGACGAATGTTAAATTTATGGGTTTTTGTATTTTTTGTGGGTGTATTTTTAGTTATTTACCCCACAATTTCCCTGTTCTTCATAGTCCTCGTATTAGCGGTTTGTATTGGTAATACGTTAATGCTAGTAAATTCGCGTTCTGTGTAATTCGTAGAGTGAAAATATACCACTACGAGATTTTTCTTTTATTTTCAGAAAAGCCACTATTCTGAATAATTACCATTTTTTATTCTCACAAAATATTCTGCCTCCAGGTTAGAGCATTAGCGTAAATGTACCTGTAATTGCAGAATACCAACACTGTGTTTATAAATAGTCAGTCTATATTTGAAGAATTACGAGATACTGTACCGTACGTTCCATCCTATATCCACACAAGATAATTCTTTCAGCTTCAGGAAACTGGAAATCCTGTACAATATGGAACAGTTGGCAACCCTAGTCTTAGCAACCAGGATACACTAAAAAGGTAATTCTGTAAGAAATTATCAAATTAGAATATATTTTGTTCCTGCCATATTTTTTAATAAGCTCCAAAGAAGTACTTAGGGTCTAAATTTGTAATGTACTATTGCTTATGTATTGTCATNGCCATATTTTTTAATAAGCTCCAAAGAAGTACTTAGGGTCTAAATTTGTAATGTACTATTGCTTATGTATTGTCATGTCTGTGCAGTTGTCCTATATATACAGTGTGCTTTTGTGTGATTGGAGCCAAGACGTTGCACAATGGTCCATTATTCATTCCAGGAACAAGCCAAGATGGTGATTGTATACGGTCAAGCACGTGGAAATAGACCAGAGGCCACACAGATTTACCGAGCCATCTACACTCACAGACAGTACTAGCCAAATCACAAAACCTTTACAGCTATTTTTGGGCGTTTGTGTGAGCATGGGTCCTTTCATACAGGCACGCACTGAGGGGCGGCCGAGGCATGTTCGCACACCAGATCGGGTAGACTGGAACATTCAAAAGAGTAAGGCAATCTATGATGTGACGTGTGGACCCTTGCTTTGCATCCCATGGCAGCCACTTTGACCATCTGTTGTAACCTGGAGGTACATAATTCCATGTCATGTGTACCGGTACTAATTGCTTTATTGCAGCCTCGCCGTCCATTTCAGGACATGTTGAAATTGATTTTTTTTTTGTTACTTTTCCGCACAGGAATCACCCCCTGAAGTTTGTCCCTTTAGTTTCTATTAATCCTGTAGACATATCCGAATTGAACTCATTTTGGGATATGTGGATCAATTTCATTTTATTTTGCGCATTCACTATATGAACAAATAAAAAAACCCGGCAAAACTAAACTTAATGAGATTACATCAGAACATAAAAACCCAATTATGCAGATTGCAAAGATTCATAGCTTCACCTTGGTAACATGTCATTTATTTAAATCCTTTGCATTGGCTTGAGTAAACATTTACCCCAAAAAATTATGCGGAATATCCTACTTACGTTTTGGCTTATCCACCATTATTAAAATGCAAGTCCAAAATTCTGAAAACCCACTTAGTTCGGATTACACCAAGAACCTCACAAGAGAGAAAACCACTTTACATTCCACAAAACGTTACTAAAATTCAAACATTACAACTGATACTGTGTGTCATCACTTCACAAGCGGTTAAATTTCCGTCGTTTATGACTTTATAGTCACGTGACACATTCAAAGCTATTTACACCAATCAGAATTTATGAACCCAGTAAAACCAACTAAACATAATATAGTATTTGTTATTATTTTGTAATTCAAACCCATATTCAAAAATAATAAAATTAATATTTTATAAAACTAAAAACATATATACATATATTATAAAAACTACATTAAAGGAACAGATTTTTATCAAAGGATTAGTTTTAGTGAGCCAATTTATCAAATATTTACACAAATTCTTAAATATTAAACATATAAGAAAAATCATACATGTTTTAAAAATAAAATATTAATTTTTAATTATTTTACTGTCAAAATTATTTGCAATGGACTAAATCACTAAATCGTTTATGTAAACATTATCTCATGTTATGTTGGCCATCGGAAGTTGGTTGAAAGGAAACAAGGGGTTTGTTTTGACGAAGTTTTGACAGTTGGGAAAGAAAGTGAATATAAATGTATTAACGTTATCGATATGGTAAGAGACGTTTTGTGTGTATTTTTGTTAGTGAGGAACAGTGTGTTCTCATTAACATACACTTAGTTATCGTTCTGGTCATGTGTGTTTTTGTTGTAAAAGCTGTGAATGCGTTCGTTATGTCGGCTGCTNCATACACTTAGTTATCGTTCTGGTCATGTGTGTTTTTGTTGTAAAAGCTGTGAATGCGTTCGTTATGTCGGCTGCTAGCGCGTCCTCATGGGCATGGCGTCTGCTGTGTAGCCTCAGGCGCGAACAGTTTATTGTTTACTGTCATGTGGTTGCTGTCGCGCTTTTGTGCCCCAAACCTTTCATAATAAGTCAAAAATTGCCAGTGTTCTCAAAGTAATGTGCCATTCATTATAAATCTCTAGTAGTTGTTTACAGTCAACAAGTATGTAAATATATGAATACATTTTTTTTGTAAGCCCCAACTTTTGTCAACGTCTTATACAATTTTGACGTATAATAAATGATTGTGAAATATTTTTGCTATTAAAATAGATTTTCATTAAATTGTATTAATGTAGTTCANTTGACGTATAATAAATGATTGTGAAATATTTTTGCTATTAAAATAGATTTTCATTAAATTGTATTAATGTAGTTCGAAGTATTACATTTTCGGAAATGTTTAAAGATTTTTTGAACCAGTTTTGTCATATAAAATAAAATTCATACACGTGATAATGAGAAGCCAAATATTTCTTGAAATATTTAAATCATGTCAGAAGGACAAAATTAAAATGTTTTTTGAGTAAAAAGCTTGCAAAATAAAATTTGTATACATTACGTGAAATAATTTTAATGCTAGACCCCAAAATACATTGCAGCACTTTTATTAGTAAACTATAAGATTNGTGCTTTTGTGTGATTGGAGCCAAGACGTTGCACAATGGTCCATTATTCATTCCAGGAACAAGCCAAGATGGTGATTGTATACGGTCAAGCACGTGGAAATAGACCAGAGGCCACACAGATTTACCGAGCCATCTACACTCACAGACAGTACTAGCCAAATCACAAAACCTTTACAGCTATTTTTGGGCGTTTGTGTGAGCATGGGTCCTTTCATACAGGCACGCACTGAGGGGCGGCCGAGGCATGTTCGCACACCAGATCGGGTAGACTGGAACATTCAAAAGAGTAAGGCAATCTATGATGTGACGTGTGGACCCTTGCTTTGCATCCCATGGCAGCCACTTTGACCATCTGTTGTAACCTGGAGGTACATAATTCCATGTCATGTGTACCGGTACTAATTGCTTTATTGCAGCCTCGCCGTCCATTTCAGGACATGTTGAAATTGATTTTTTTTTTGTTACTTTTCCGCACAGGAATCACCCCCTGAAGTTTGTCCCTTTAGTTTCTATTAATCCTGTAGACATATCCGAATTGAACTCATTTTGGGATATGTGGATCAATTTCATTTTATTTTGCGCATTCACTATATGAACAAATAAAAAAACCCGGCAAAACTAAACTTAATGAGATTACATCAGAACATAAAAACCCAATTATGCAGANTATGAACAAATAAAAAAACCCGGCAAAACTAAACTTAATGAGATTACATCAGAACATAAAAACCCAATTATGCAGACTGCAAAGCTTCATAGCTTCACCTTGGTAACATGTCATTTATTTAAATCCTTTGCATTGGCTTGAGTAAACATTTACCCCCAAAAAATTATGCGGAATATCCTACTTACGTTTTGGCTTATCCACCATTATTAAAATGCAAGTCCAAAATTCTGAAAACCCACTTAGTTCGGATTACACCAAGAACCTCACAAGAGAGAAAACCACTTTACATTCCACAAAACGTTACTAAAATTCAAACATTACAACTGATACTGTGTGTCATCACTTCACAAGCGGTTAAATTTCCGTCGTTTATGACTTTATAGTCACGTGACACATTCAAAGCTATTTACACCAATCAGAATTTATGAACCCAGTAAAACCAACTAAACATAATATAGTATTTGTTATTATTTTGTAATTCAAACCCATATTCAAAAATAATAAAATTAATATTTTATAAAACTAAAAACATATCTACATATATTATAAAAACTACGTTAAAGGAACAGATTTTTATCAAAGGATTAGTTTTAGTGAGCCAATCTATCAAAGATTTACACAAATTCTTAAATATTAAACATATAAGAAAAATCATACATGTTTTAAAAATAAAATATTTATTTTTAATTATTTTACTGTCAAAATTATTTGCAATGGACTAAATCACTAAATCGTTTATGTAAACAATATCTCATGTTATGTTGGCCATCGGAAGTTGGTTGAAAGGAAACAAGGGGTTTGTTTTGACGAAGTTTTGACAGTTGGGAAAGAAAGTGAATATAAATGTATTAACGTTATCGATATGGTAAGAGACGTTTTGTGTGTATATTTGTTAGTGAGGATCAGTGTGTTCTCATTAGCATACACTTAGTTATCGTTCTGGTCATGTGTGTTTTTGTTGTAAAAGCTGTGAATGCGTTCGTTATGTCGGCTGCTAGCGCGTCCTCATGGGCATGGCGTCTGCTGTGTAGCCTCAGGCGCGAACAGTTTATTGTTTACTGTCATGTGGTTGCTGTCGCGCTTTTGTGCCCCAAACCTTTCATAATAAGTCAAAAATTGCCAGTGTTCTCAAAGTAATGTGCCATTCATTATAAATCTCTAGTAGTTGTTTACAGTCAACAAGTATGTAAATATATGAATACATTTTTTTTGTAAGCCCCAACTTTTGTCAACGTCTTATACAATTTTGACGTATAATAAATGATTGTGAAATATTTTTGCTATTAAAATAGATTTTCATTAAATTGTATTAATGTAGTTCAAAGTATTACATTTTCGGAAATGTTTAAAGATTTTTTGAACCAGTTTTGTCACATAAAATAAAATTCATACACGTGATAATGAGAAGCCAAATATTTCTTGAAATATTTAAATCATGTCAGAAGGACAAAATTAAAATGTTTTTTTGAGTAAAAAGCTTGCAAAATGAAATTTTTATACATTACGTGAAATAATTTTAATGCTAGACCCCAAAATACATTGCAGCACTTTTATTAGTAAACTATAAGATTGAGAATATGTCTTAGAAAATACACAAAAACATTTATCACTGTATTACTTTAGTATGTTATGATAAAAATATTTGGAATAGTGACAATAGATGTGTCAGACTAGTACAAGAGTACCTAAATTTTCATTATTTCCCTAGACTTGGCTTTAAGTGGGAAATATGTGGAACATTTCTACATAAACTGAATACTAAGGAAGATGAAAACTTTAGCAAATCATGTTTAAAACTGTATTTTCTCAAAATATTAGAAATTAAGTGAAATTAACAATTTTCTAAATGTTGTTTCCTTATCAGGATCTTTAGCCCAAGAGAATCTCATTACCTCCCACGGTAATGAAAATAATTTGGTTTGACTCCCTCATTGCATATGGTATAATGTTTATACCACCAGAAATTACTAACATTTGATGCTGATTAATTGAACAATATGACCTAACTAACGAAAATTGTCCTCTTGTTACAACTGCTCAGGAGTCCCCAAGTTCATGTAAAATGCACACCAAACTTTTGGTTGCAGTGATACCGTTCCAGGTGTGTAGGCAATACAATTACTTCTTGCAGGGAATTGCACACGTAGTGTCTCCAGAAACAAACAGGCATCTTCAGTACTGTATGGTACATGCTGCTTACAGGAAGTGTTGAAAATCTCCTCCACCATTGTCATTGTCAGCAGCATATCATAGATGCATGTAGATAGTATTGCCTGTGTGATTAGACACTGTATTGCTGCATCCAAAGCTTTGTGTGCATTTTACACTAAAATGGTACTGGACAGTTGCAACAAGAGGATCATTTTTGTTAATTAATTCATAATGATCGATAAACCAGCATCAAGCATTCATAAATTTTGACAGTAAAAAAGTTGAATGCAAAAAGATGGTGGCTGTGTTGAGAATGACTTATGAACGATTCTCCATGGATTGTGTTGTGTTGAAAGAGAATCAATGGTTGCTAAAAACATCTTCTAAAAAGTTACGTTAGAAATAAAGATATTTCACAAGCACATTACATGGTGGCAGCTAAATGGCTCTTAAAACTGTTCAAATTTACTAAATACCTGTGCCTGAGCCTTTCAGTTTTAAAGGAGGAGATTGGGAAAACTGGAAATCGAGGTTCACAAGGTTTCGTTGTGCTTCAGACTTGAGTAACGAAAAAGAAGAAAATTAGGTAAGCTCCTTAGTGTACTTGATGGGGGATAAAGCAGAAAATATTTTACAGTCATTTAATCTGAGTGAGGCCATCGCTAAGAAATATGCTGCTGTATTGCCTAAATTCAATGCTCATTTATGCCTGCTAGGAATATAATTTATGAGTGATATAGATTCTGTACAAGATTCCAGCAGGAGGGAGAGTCAGTTGAGACATTCATTAAAAATTTACATACCATTGGTAAAAATTGTGATTTACCTCCAACGTATTAAAACGAGGCTATCCTGGATCAAATTGTTTTTGGTATTAAGGACAGAAGTCTTTCAGAGAAGCTAGAATTGAGTTCTACATTGACCCTAGAAACTGCCATTACTAGTGCCAAACAATCGGAAACTATAAAATTCCAGCAAGAAAATATTTTCCACCCATCCGACCAAACAGTATTTGCTGATAAAGTTTCCGCTAGAAAAACTTACAAGAGTACTAATCCTAAACCTAATTCTCTTTGTTATGAAAATTCTCTAGCAAAACAAATTCCAAAGAATTGCGACTGGTGAGGCAACTCTAACACTCATGTCAGGACTCAGTGTCCAGCGAGGAATGTGTTTGCAGTTCATGTAACAAAAAAGGACACTTCGCTAAACGTTGTAAAAGCAGATTAGTACAGACTATCGACACTAATGTACTCGAGTAAACCTGAGGAGGAATTAGATTCCACATTTACAGGTGCTATTGATTCCATGATGTCTTATAAATGGGTAGCCCAAGTTATATTTTGTGGAGCAAACTTGGAAGCAAAAATTGATACTGGTGCAGAGGTTTGTGTACCTCCGGAATCACTGTATAAAGATAAATTTTCTAACCTTAAACTTATGGCTTCTGACAAAATGCTAATTGGCCCTAATGGTTTGAATCTCAATATTCTTATAATCGTACAGGGGACTCTCAAATACAAGGATCGTTCTTGTGTTCAAAAATTTTATGTTATATCTGGATCTGATTGTGTACTTCTCAGTATTCTCACCAGTGAGCATCTCAGCCTTGTAAAAAGGATTTTCAATTTGAATTGTTAGTTTTTTGATCCCGTGCATCAATTTCCAAAAAATATTTAATGGACTACGGAAAACAAAAGTATCTTAAGACATCAAATTGAAAGACGGGGCTGTCCCTTTTTCCCATACCGCTCCTAGACGAGTAACTTTACCTCTGAAAAACACTCTCACAAATGAACTAGATAAAATGGTTGCATCTGGAGTTATTGAGAAACTTTTAAACCCTACAGAATAGTGTGCACCTCTAGTGATAGTGCCTAAATCAAATGGAAACAATTCGAATCTGTGTTGATTTAATTCATCTCAATGAAAGTGTAAAACGAGAAGTTTTTCCCATTCCATCAGTAGATTATACTCTAGCTCAATAGATGGCACCAAATTATTTACCAAATGTGATGCCAATTCTTGGTTTTGGCAAATTCCTTTCACAAATAGTGCATCTTTACTAACCACATGTATCACTCCATTTGGAATATTCCATTTTCTTAGACTGCCTTTTGGAATCAGTTCTGCTCCAGAAATTTTCCAGCGTAAAATCTGTGAGACACTAGGAGCTATGGAAGGTGTTATTTGCCACTTTGATTACATCATTGTGTTTGGTAAAACTCTCGCAGAACATGATGCACAGCTTTGCAATGTTCTGATCAAACTTCAGGATGAAAGATGGACACTCAGTCTTACGAAATGCAGTTTAGGACTGAGTCTGTTATTCTACTAGGTCATGTTGTTACCAAAGATGGTATCATACCAGATCCGAAGAAAGTAAAGGCTCTAAAATAACTACAACACCCAAATAATATCCACGAACTCAGATGCATTTTAGGAATAATGAACTATTTGGGTAAATTCATCCCAAACCTCTCAACATTGGCTCATCCGTTACATGAACTCCTTCAGTCTAATGTAGAATTTGTATGGGGACATTCACAAGAGTAAGCACTAGAGAAAATTAAAGCTGCTATCATAAAACACCCTGTCTTGCCTTCTATAGCACCCATGCAAAGACAATCCTTTCAGCAGATACTTCTTCTTTCGGGCTAGGTGTGGTGCTGTTACAAATACAAGAATATGGTACTAAATGACCCATTTCCTTTGCCTCAAGACACCTGACATCAGCAGAGCGAACTGGGCACAAATAGAGAAGGAGGGACTTGCTATCGCTTGGGGATGTGAATGGTTTTCTGGGTATAACACGGTATCCCCATAACTATTGAAACAGATCACAAAGCATTGCTTTCCATTTTTAAGAAGAAAGAGTAAGATGGTATTTTACCATGGCTCCAAAGGATTATATTATGCATAATGAGATACTCCTACCAGATTGTGTATACTCCAGGAAAACAGTTAATTATGGCTGATTCACTATCACGCAATCCTTGCTCTATAGATGAAAACTGGGAACTTACAGAGGAAATACTCACCTATGTCCACACAGTTGTCTCAAACTTACCTGCTAAAGAAACAAAACTTCAAGAAATAGTTAAATCACAAGACGAGAATCTTCGGCTTCTCCTTAGATATTGTACAGACGGTTGGTCAGACAAACCAGTTGACAGAGGAACTTATTCCATACTGGCAAAATCGTTCTGGTATATCCTTATATAATGGTCCCCTACTTATAGGTACTATTGTACACAGCATAAAGCTCCTCATAGTTAGAACTGAAGATGGAAATTTCTGCCCTAACAGATTGTTCCTCCAACCTTTGAGATAACAAAGTGATCAAAAAGCCAATAGAACACCTATAAGTGGCGATGATACTGAAACCAAAACTGTCTAAGGCCCTTCCTGCATGTACCAACCCCAAACCTTATCAGACTCGACTCTGGAACCTACTGATTTCACAGGGAGTACCGAATGCCTTCGGAGAAGCAGTCTAGTTCTTAAACATGTGCAACGTTCGGACTTTTAAGAAAAGGGGATATGTGTTTGTAATGACTATGAAAATTACTTATGAGCAATTCTCCATGGATAGTGTTGTGTTGAAAGAGAATCTATGGTTGTTAAAAACATCTTATAAAAAGTTCAGTAAGAAATAAAGATATTTCACAAACACATTACAGTCGTTACCCTCATTATTTTCATTACAGTTGGAGGTAATAATAAGAGTTTGCTCTGAGATTGAAGATACCAATAACATGCCAGGGACGGCCATGAAGATCTGAGAAATTGTGAGGAAAAAACATAACAAATAACTTTACAAAAAATTCTGAAACCATGAAGATTAAATAAAGGCTACTAACCCCAGAGAACTGATTAGACATAAACATAAATCAGCACCACTCTTTCTTTCTGAGGCACTCATATGAAACAGGTAAATTAAAGTATCCTCTGTGCTTGCTTCATTCACATACTCCAGGAAGCAGAGCAAAATTTGTGTCACTAATTTTTTGAAAATGCTACATACACAAACACAGCTACTCACAAATAGGTCTAATTTAATATTTGAGCATGTACAGTAATTCATCCGAGAGTGAGTGTACAATTGCAGAGTTGGTGATTGTTCACTTAATGACTTCAAAGAACTAGAAATAACTTTTTAAATAGTGTTTTTATGTTTTACGGAAGTTGTTGATTCATTTACACTTAGGCTGTACATTTGTGTATTTTGTCTACAGCCTACAAAATGCTATAATGAGGATGTTAACATTATATTAACCAACATCCGCGATTAGACTACCGCCTGGGGGCGAGCTCTCTCACCTTTCCCCTACCCGACCAAACTCCTCTTCCATGCCCTTCCTGAACTTTCCTACACCCCTCACAGATACCAATTCCTCCCACAATACATTCAACTCCCTCACAGACCTCACAAGCATAGACTGCCTACCCCACTCCGTTCTCCTCCACACCGTTCTCCTCCACACCCTCTGAATCTTCTCACTGTTGTTTACTTTCCCTCTAAACACCCCCCTTACTTAGTTGGCAGTGTAAACTTCCCCACCCTGCCTCTCCATTCACCATCCTGTACATCCTGACCAGCCTTTCAACTTTCCTCCTGTCCTTAAATGAGCTCCACCCCATCTCTTTCATCATCACTGATGGTCTATAGTTCCCTTCATCCTCACCATCCTGCCCCTGTCTTCTCCGCCTACTCTTCACCCATCTTGCTGCTCTTCTTTGCACCTTCTCTAGCTCTCACACCTCCACGTACGGGTCCCTTACTGCTGCCGCGTATTCTAACATTGGCCGTACCATTGTGCCATATGCCTCCTCCTTCACCTCACAGCTGACTCCCTTCAGCACCCTTCCCAACATACCCAAAACCCTTCTTCCTTTTGCAACCACCCTCTCTACCTGTTTTTTTCCATTTGAGGTCTCCCTGCAATATAATCACAAGATACTTATATTCTGCTGCTTCTTCTGTCTCTTGCCCCTCCCATCTGTACATGTCCCTGCTTATCACCTTGTAATGGTTCGGGCAGTTTACACTGCCGAATGCTACTTTGCCACGTCTAGCTCAAGGTAGAAACACGAGACTCAATACAATGTGATGCCTATTAATTAAGAAATAAAGTTCCAGAGTATTTTGTTATATATGTTAATTTAACTATTGAATGTTTCACAGTTCANAGATACTTATATTCTGCTGCTTCTTCTGTCTCTTGCCCCTCCCATCTGTACATGTCCCTGCTTATCACCTTGTAATGGTTCGGGCAGTTTACACTGCCGAATGCTACTTTGCCACGTCTAGCTCAAGGTAGAAACACGAGACTCAATACAATGTGATGCCTATTAATTAAGAAATAAAGTTCCAGAGTATTTTGTTATATATGTTAATTTAACTATTGAATGTTTCACAGTTCACATACAAATTGCCGGTATACAGAGTACGAACCTCTCACAGATAAATATAAAAGTACAGACCAGCTCCACAGTCGTTTACATATCTTTAATGTCTCCAAACTTGCATCAAAATAAATATAAAAAGAAATATAAATTGCTTTAACCTCTCACATCGGCAGAGAAAAAGTCTAGTGGCCGATGTGGGGGTTATCCTCACACACGACGCGACCTAGACTAGCATTGTATGATGCTTCTGACGACTGTACTGACCTGCCCTCACGGGCGACTGACCCGAAGCGACTCCTTCCGACGACTGACGAAACTGCTTCAAGAATCTGTAGGAAGGGCGACAGACAGACGCGTCTTTTGTTCTGTCTCTCGCCCCACTATCCTGATATAAGGGCCTGGCCACGCACGCTCTCCACTCGTTATCGACACTGCGTCGTAGGAACTAAATCTGTCGACGCTGTCAACATCCACAGAAACGAACTTCTCGTATAACAAAACTGCGCCAGAGGAACTAAAACTTTTCGACGTCGCCTGAAAGTATCTAATTAATGCTGACGCTTAACAAAACTCCGACTTTCGAAACGAAAACTGTAACCGTCCTGATAAAACGTAAACAGCAGACGTCCGCCCTATAACCTACAATAGCATACATCTGCCTGATAAACTATCACGGGAAACGAGCCACCACTGCTTTAAACCTTAAACCCGATAGAAATATTATGAAGCTTTCCATAGCTTCATACACACAAAAGTATTTTACACCCGTGTCCCGAAAAATTAAGAATATTCCTTGTAAACCTTACTACATTAATTTTTCTTACATTTATCTTCATTTTATTTTCCATGGTCCACAACCATATCCTGTCAATGTCTTTCCAGCTCNGGGCTCAGCATGCTTCCCTGTGGCACCACTGACGTAATCTCTCCTTCCTCCGATATTGCCTCCCCCACTTTCACCCTCTGTCTTCACCCCCTGAGGAAGTCCCCAATCCATTCCACTACCTACTTGTCCGGTATCAGCTCATCCATTTTCTTCATCAAAGTCCCATGGAACACCTTATCAAATGCCTTCTCAAAGTCTAAGAAGCAGGATCCACCTGATTCCCCTCATCAACTGCCTGCACCAGATCCTCTAACAACCCAGCCAGCTGCATCTCACGTGAGTATCCTTTTCTGAAACCATGTTGTGACTCCTCCAACCAATTCCTCTTGTTCATAACATTCGCCACATACAGCTTATCCATTACCTTTCCTGTACTCAATGTGAGACTCACCGGTCTGTAGCTGCCAGACCACCTCCTATCCACCCCCTGCTTCTGTATTGGGACCACCAATGCAACCTTCCAACCTTGTGGCAACTTACACTCTCCTAGGGCCTTCTATACAACACCTCCAAATATTTCCCTAACTCTCTCCCACCAAACTTAAATTCTGTATTCCCTATCCTGTCTGGTACCACTGCCTTACTGCTCTTCAACCCCCTGATTACCATTGCTTATCTCCCACTCCCTCATCTTAAACTTGCTAAACAACCCCCAATCCCTGTTAGCCTCCCTATTCCAATCCTCCTTAGCCTCAAACACTGACAAACTGACAAGTACTGGCCTTGCAGTATCTCTGATTTTTCTTGGTCATTTATTGCACTCCTGCTATCCCTACCTTTCAGCAGACGGATCCCTTCATCTCCCCCCTTTTCCTTTATAACTTACCTTAACAATTTCCCCCATTCCATGCCTTTACCTTCTTCCACCATCTTCCTTAAAAATATATTCTTTGCCTGTTTGATCATCCTTTCAACCCCCCTTCGAATTTGTTTCATCAATTCCTTAGCTCTTGTCATCCTTACATTTCTCCACGTGGCATATAATTTTCTACACTTCCTCTTCATTTTTTGAATCTCCTGTCTATAATATGGTAGATCTCCCCCAGACTGTAATCTTTTTTCTTTGGCACAAATATCTCCTACATAACCTAAATTTTTCCCATAATCCTTNGATCTCCCCCAGACTGTAATCTTTTTTCTTTGGCACAAATATCTCCTACATAACCTAAATTTTTCCCATAATCCTACCACTTTCCTCCATAGACCACTTTTCAAACCTATCCTTCAGGAAGATTTCTGCCCCCTTCTTGTCTCCTCTCCCATACTGCCACACCAACCTATCTGCCGTTTGCTTTTCCCTNTCAGGAAGATTTCTGCCCCCTTCTTGTCTCCTCTCCCATACTGCCACACCAACCTATCTGCCGTTTGCTTTTCCCTCATCCTACCAAGTCCAATTTCCACAACAGGAATATAATCGCGTATGCCATCCAATACTATTGCACCAACTACAGCATTTCTAGGTCTGACCAACACCACATCCAGAACTGACCCAACACCCTCTTCATTCAACCTCGTAGGTGTTTCTATTACCTCGAACAAGCCTCTTTTGACTAACTGTGCTGCCAANCAACACCCTCTTCATTCAACCTCGTAGGTGTTTCTATTACCTCGAACAAGCCTCTTTTGACTAACTGTGCTGCCATTCTCTGCATCATGCTTCCCATCCCTTCTGTACCCTCTAGCCATCTCACTCACACCTAGCATATTCAGATCCCCTGCTACAACAACCCACTGTCTGTCCTCTAGTCTATCAACCCTCTCCTTGAGTGTCTCAATTGCCTGCCATCCCTGTCCTGGTGGCCTATACGCTACCAGCAAAGAAATCCTCCTACTNTCTCCTTGAGTGTCTCAATTGCCTGCCATCCCTGTCCTGGTGGCCTATACGCTACCAGCAAAGAAATCCTCCTACTACCCCTACTTAATTTAATTTCCATCACCTCAACATCTTCACTAATAAATTCTACTGACCCTTTCAGCACCTCCCTCCCTTACACACACCATTATTCCTCCTCCTCTCCCATCCCTGTCTCTTCTGAAGATGGTGAACTTATCGTGGCTACATTCAATGTGAAGCACTTCCTCATTCAGCCAAGTCTCCACAGCTACCACTATATCCACCCCATATCCTTCAACCTTACCCCAGAAGTCCTCCAGCTTGTACACACTCCTACAGTTCACCACCATTAACTTTATGCTAACATGCTGCTTTACCCTCCTACTTTGCTTACCCCCTCTCTCATCAGTGCTTACTAGTGATGCAACGAATATTCGCATTTGCATGTTTTTGAACATTCGCAAAAATGATGCCAATATTTTGCAAATGTATTTGGCAATGAAAAATGAAAATGTTTATTAAATAATAATGCAACTGCTATGATTATGACATTTTTATTTATTAACATATTTTTTATGTATAAGAGTGTATTTTAATGATATTTGGAAAACGGCCTTGTAGTTATTCACTAGATTACATAACAGAAACACACTCTTGATATTCTTTTATTCTTATTTACCTAAGCAAAATCAAATTAAGGCAGGTAATTTCTTAAAACTTCTAAACTATATTATAACACAACTGTATGATCAAATACCATTGAACTGCTTTAACACAAAACAATGGAATAAGATATAACCCA
>NQII01001511.1:59036-80254 GCA_002778355.1 Clitarchus hookeri
GCTGCTCAGCTCTGACCCTCTGCATACAGCCAGTGGCTTCTCTACCTAGCAGATCCCCTAGGATCCTCTTTCCCTGCTCTGTCAGGTGTACCTAGTCCCTTCCTACACTTTCCCAGCCTACCCTTTTCCTACTATCTATAAATATAGCCCCCAAATCCCTACATTCTCTCAAATTTCACTCGCTGCCACTGCCTTCTTGTAAGTTATTCCCTTTCTAACCAGCATGCCACTAACTACCATCTTAGCCCTTGAGAACTTCTCCTGTGCTTTATTTAGTAACCCCCTGAGGTCCCTCTCTACCTCTTGCCCCACCTCCTTTGAAGCCAGGTAATTTCCCCCCACATGAATTAAAACCACCATTGCCATGCTGCTACCTCTCATACTATTAACTCTTTCCTCCAAATTCCTGATTGTTGCACCACCAAACACTGCTTTATATGTATTTCCTTTCCNTTGTTGCACCACCAAACACTGCTTTATATGTATTTCCTTTCCTGATTTCCCACAACTCCACCCCCTTAACAATCGAGCTGCCTAGGAAAACTACCTCTGGTTTATTTCCTACAACCCTTTCCTGCTTTGTGTCCCTTCCACCCACCTGCCTGCCCTTGTCTACTTTACCTCTTCCCTGATTCCTGCCACCAGCCTCCTGCTGCACCACCCTCGTTTCCTTCTCTTTGACCAGTCCTCTTTTTTCCCCTCCCGCCATGAACTGTCCATTTTTTCCTACTTGCTGGTCTATGCTAATCCCTCTCCTATAAACCTCAACATACTACTTCCTGCCTTCCACCACTGCCTTATCCCTTGCTACTATCACCCTCTTCTCTATCCTTATTTGCTTCCTAGTGTCACCTATTGTATTACCCCTTTCTTCTGTTTTCAGCTCTTCTATCCTCCTCCTCAATTTTACCACCTTAATCTCTGCCTCCCTTCTCTTTTGCTTTTCCTCCTACAGTTCCTTCTGTAGACCAGCTTGCATTTTGCCTAACTCACCCTTTATGCCTTCCAACTCCTCCTAACTTCTCTACCCTTATTGCAAAGCTACACTTATCCATCTCATTCCTGACCTTTTCCTCCATCCTCTCAATCCTGTGCGTCATTTCCCTCTCTTTCTTGGTCATCAATTCTACCATCTCCTCTTTCCACCTCTCCTCAGCCACTTCCATCACTAGCACGCCCTCNTCTCTTTCTTGGTCATCAATTCTACCATCTCCTCTTTCCACCTCTCCTCAGCCACTTCCATCACTAGCACGCCCTGTACAAGGTTCCCTATGAGCATTTCTCAAATCTAGTTTCCACATTCTCCGCCTATTTGAGTTTCCTTTTCTACTGTTAGTTTGTTTTCTGCCACCGCCACTATTCCGTTTCCCCCGACACATTCCTCACACCTCCACTCATGCTGCCGTAGTGAGCCCAGTTCCCCCTCTCTGATCCCTACACAATCTGCATGATACCAGCCACCGCACTGGTCATACTGTACCCCACTATCATCCCTCCACCACACCTTCCCACATTGCCTGCACTTGCACCTTCCTACCATTTTTTTTATCACCCCCGTACATTTTTTTTAATACCGGTACTATACAAATATGTTACCTAACTTACAAGCTAACCTCACTTATAAAAACTTTTATATACTCACTTATATACTAGTCGAACTTTCAAAATAACACAAGCATTTACAACCTATGAGAACAGCACCGGCCACGTGCACACTATAGACATAGAGCACTACTTAATCATTATGATAAATTACCATCTAAGTCACTAAGCTAACTCATTAAATACTACAGACTACCCTACGTATATTTAAACTTGCTACTGTTACCTAATTACATGTAAAAAAAAAAACCTATTTAATGTGGAGCGACATGACCTCTCACCCTCCTGCGGCAGTGGTAAATCTTTGACATTAAGTCTACACTTAGCAGAGTGTGAGCAAAAAGCAAGATTGGATGACCGCACCCATTTACCTGCTTCACATGAACTTGCTTCACCTGCACTTCAGGAAGCAAAGTTGTACAGATTCACATTTCATCACTTTTCCAGAACTATTAGGACCTAGTTGACTTTACACTGACATGGTTATTAACTTTTTTGTGATATTTTTTATTTTTTATTTTCCTCAGAACTTTCTTTATCTTCATAGCCCTCTCAACCACAGAATTATTTGGAGTGCCAGTCAAATACACATGTATGCCTATACAGTATGAATTATTAACTTCTGAAGAGCTCTAAAACACAGTTTTAAAAATTGTCTCCACATCCCTCTGCTCCTCTTCTATTTTCTGATTTTTGGGAGAGTAACTAAAGTGAACAATTACTTGTTGATTCTGTACAATAAATGCACTCATCTATTTTGGTGTTGCATACAAATCTTTGGCAGAGAGCAGAAAATGACGCACATTCTTGTATTCATTGGGAAATTAGCTGAACCATGAACTCATCCAAAAAGAATAACCTGCCCTATGCCAATTAAACAAGCCTCATACGTGAATCATAGTTCACCTTACACAAAAAATGCCATAGTCTAAGAAATATTCAGAAGTAAATGGTTAGGATTGTATGATATCAGATTGTTAAATGTTCAGAAATACCCTCCACATAACCCATTATTATTATTCTCGTGAAAGAAACATCTTGTACACAGCTTAATATGACGATGAGACAAAGAAATTACGTTACACCAATTTCGACCAATACTCTGCAACGTCTGCTAACCTCTGCAATAGTCTGCTTTGCCTAGAACAGTTCATCTTTGGTGCAAGATGGGCATTGGAGCATATGTTTCATAGTTTGGTCTTCACTGCATTTGCATATGATTTTGTTAGCACTGATGCAGCCCCATCTTGCTAGTTTGGCAGTTTGGCTTTGGACCTGCCCACTCCTGTCCTCAAGTCTATTCAAAGATTTCCATACAATCCAGTTTTCTTTGTGGCCCGGTAGTAAACATCCCGCTACTGTTATCTGTTCTGGGAGGGACCTTGGTTTTTCATAACTGTACTCTTTCTGTTTCAGGTGATCCAATTAATTCCCGTGTTGCTCACAGGAAGTTTTTTTTGGACTTGAGTCTCTGAACTGGAGGTACACGCCAGTGCAGTGGAAGAGTATTTTCTCGTTCTAATCTAGTCCTGTCCTTGTTTGTAGCTATTTCTCTTCATATAATGGGTAGAGCAATCCCTGCAAGCTGATGGAGCCTGTCCACTGGGGTAGACTTTAAGCAGCCTGTCCCCAGCCTACAGGTCTCCTTGAGGGCTACGTCCACCTGTTTGGCATGAGACGATGAATACCAAACTGGGCATGTAGATTCTGCGATTGAGTAGCAAATTGCCATTTCTGATGTGCAGATAGTTTCTGGTTGGCTACCCCACTGTGATCCAGCCAGTTAACGCGGAAGGTTATTTTGTGTGGAGACTTTAATTTGCAGTTCATGCAATGCTTCTTAAATGTGAGAATTCTGTTGAGCGTTACACCTATACCTGACCACATTACTTTCAACTTGCAATGAAATTCCTTATTTTTTAAATGAAAGGCACACACCTGAGTCTTTCCAGGGTTTGGTCTTAGGTGATTTGCACTTAGTGGCTTGACAAATGTTCAAGGGCAGTAGACAAATTTCTTTCCATTGTCAAACCTACAACTCCCACCCTCTCCTCTCTGGGCAAATGGGCACGGTAATTATTAACATTCTGGCAACAGGTTTCNTCAAACCTACAACTCCCACCCTCTCCTCTCTGGGCAAATGGGCACGGTAATTATTAACATTCTGGCAACAGGTTTCCTCCTGTGCAATGCTGGTTTACTGTTGCTTCCCTATACTTGCATCCTGGGGCCACAGAGGTGTAATTGCCTGCCTCTGTGATCCGTCTCCCCAGCGCACAGGCACATTATAGCCAACAGGTGCCTTCCCCTCTTTACTGGGAGAGGAAGGAAGCACCGGCACATTTTTTTTCACGTGTAACGAAAAGCTNTCTCTTTCTTGGTCATCAATTCTACCATCTCCTCTTTCCACCTCTCCTCAGCCACTTCCATCACTAGCACGCCCTCTACAAGGTTCCCTATGAGCATTTCTCAAATCTAGTTTCCACATTATCCGCCTATTTGAGTTTCCTTTTCTACTGTTAGTTTGTTTTCTGCCACCGCCACTATTCCGTTTCCCCCGACACATTCCTCACACCTCCACTCATGCTGCCGTAGTGAGCCCAGTTACCCCTCTCTGATCCCTACACAATCTGCATGATACCAGCCACCGCACTGGTCATACTGTACCCCACTATCATCCCTCCACCACACCTTCCCACATTGCCTGCACTTGCACCTTCCTACCATTTCTTTTATCACCCCCGTACATTTTTTTTAATACCGGTACTATACAAATATGTTACCTAACTTACAAGCTAACCTCACTTATAAAAACTTTTATATACTCACTTATATACTAGTCGAACTTTCAAAATAACACAAGCACTTACAACCTATGAGAACAACACCGGCCACGTGCACACTATAGACATAGAGCACTACTTAATCATTATGATAAATTACCATCTAAGTCACTAAGCTAACGCATTAAATACTACAGACTACCCTACGTATATTTAAACTTACTACTGTTACCTAATTACATGTAAAAAAAACCTATTTAATGTGGAGTGACATGACCTCTCACCCTCCTGCGGCAGTGGTAAATCTTTGACATTAAGTCTACACTTCGCAGAGCGTGAGCAAAAAGCAAGATTGGATGACCGCACCCATTTACCTGTTTCACATGAACTTGCTTCACCTGCACTTCAGGAAGCAAAGTTTCATCACTTTTCCAGAACTATTAGGACCTAGTTGACTTTACACTGACATGGTTATTAACTTTTTTGTGACATTTTTTATTTTTATTTTCCTCAGAACTTTCTTTATCTTCATAGCCCTCTCAACCACAGAATTATTTGGAGTGCCAGTCAAATACACATGTATGCCTATACAGTATGAATTATTAACTTCTGAAGAGCTCTAAAACACAGTTTTAAAAATTGTCTCCACATCCCTCTGCTCCTCTTCTATTTTCTGATTTTTGGGAGAGTAACTAAAGTGAACAATTACTTGTTGATTCTGTACAATAAATGCACTCATCTATTTTGGTGTTGCATACAAATCTTTGGCAGAGAGCAGAAAATGACGCACATTCTTGTATTCATTGGGAAATTAGCTGAACCATGAACTCATCCAAAAAGAATAACCTGCCCTATGCCAATTAAACAAGCCTCATACGTGAATCATAGTTCACCTTACACAAAAAATGCCATAGTCTAAGAAATATTCAGAAGTAAATGGTTAGGATTGTATGATATCAGATTGTTAAATGTTCAGAAATCCTCCACATAACCCATTATTATTATTCTCGTGTAAGAAACATCTTCTACACAGCTTAATATGACGGTGAGACAAAGAAATTACGTTACGCCAATTTCGACCAATACTCTGCAACGTCTGCTAACCTCTGCAATAGTCTGCTTTGCCTAGAACAGTTCATCTTTGGTGCAAGATGGGCATTGGAGCATATGTTTCATAGTTTGGTCTTCACTGCATTTGCATATGATTTTGTTAGCACTGACGCAGCCCCATCTTGCTAGTTTGGCAGTTTGGCTTTGGACCTGCCCACTCCTGTCCTCAGTCTATTCAAAGATTTCCATACAATCCAGTTTTCATTGTGGCCAGGTAGTAAACGTCCCGCTACTGTTATCTGTTCTGGGAGGGACCTTGGTTTTTCATAACTGTACTCTTTCTGTTTCAGGTGATCCAATTAATTCCCGTGTTGCTCACAGGAAGCTTTTTTTGGACTTGAGTCTCTGAACTGGAGTTACATGCCAGTGCAGTGGACGAGTATTTTCTCGTTCTAATCTAGTCCTGTCCTTGTTTGTAGCTATTTCTCTTCATATAATGGGTAGAGCAATCCCTGCAAGCTGATGGAGCCTGTCCACTGGGGTAGACTTTAAGCAGCCTGTCACCAGCCTACAGGTCTCCTTGAGGGCTACGTCCACCTGTTTGGCATGAGACGATGAATACCAAACTGGGCATGTAGATTCTGGGATTGAGTAGCAAATTGCCATTTCTGATGTGCAGATAGTTTCTGGTTGGATACCCCACTGTGATCCAGCCAGTTAACGCAGAAGGTTATTTTGTGTGGAGACTTTAATTTGCAGTTCATGCAATGCTTCTTAAATGTAAGAATTCTGTTGAGCGTTACACCTATACCTGACCACATTACTTTCAACTTGCAATGAAATTCCTTATTTTTTAAATGAAAGGCACACACCTGAGTCTTTGCAGGGTTTGGTCTTAGGTGATTTGCACTTAGTGCCTTGACAAATGTTCAAGGGCAGTAGACAAATTTCTTTCCATTGTTTCAAACCTACAACTCCCACCCTCTCCTCTCTGGGCAAATGGGCACGGTAATTATTAACATTCTGGCAACAGGTTTCCTCCTGTGCAATGCTGGTTTACTGTTGCTTCCCTATACTTGCATCCTGGGGCCACAGAGGTGTAATTGCCTGCCTCTGTGATCCGTCTCCCCAGCGCACAGGCACATTATAGCCAACAGGTGCCTTCCCCTCTTTACTGGGAGAGGAAGGAAGCACCGGCACATTTTTTTTCACGTGTAACGAAAAGCTTATAGGTTGGCTAGCCTGATATGCACTACTGTCCTCCGATTAACATCACTCCCATCTATCTGGAGGTCTCGGTAAACAGGTTGGAGACCTCAGTATGTTGGCGTGGAGAGGCTGTATCCAAAAAAAATTTTTAAACCCTGTGTTCTGTGTGGCCAGGATAAGGTTATCAGCATATAAGAAGCTTCTGGTGTGTGAAAATATTGGCTGGTCATTTGTACNTAAGAAGCTTCTGGTGTGTGAAAATATTGGCTGGTCATTTGTGCATGTATAGACGTTAAAAAGGATTGGGGCCAATATGCTTCCTTGGCGTANTAAAGACCATTTTTCTGTACTCTCCATCGGCTATGCTGCCTTTGGAAGTAGATGAAAAACCTACGATTCTGGAGAAGGGTGGCAATGAAGTTGGTTAATCCACTATCCTTTGTTAAATTATAGACCTTGTCTAGAAGTAACTGGTGGTTGACAGGATTATAAGCTGCTGATAGATTCACAAAGACCACACCTGTGACCTTGCAAGTTTCAAACCTTTCTCAATAGAAAACTGTGTTCAATTCAACAATTGTCCAGTGCAGCTCGTACCAGGATGAAACCCAGCTTGCTGTGGTATAAGTAATGGGTCAATTACATGTATATTGTGTGAGAATCAGTCTTTCCAGTAGCTTATAGAGGTGACAAATGCTATGGTTCTGAAATCTTTTGGATCATTTGCTTCTTTTCCAGGTTCCTGGTCCTTCGCTACACCTTCAGGATTTGTCATAATCTCACACAGTGGTTGAAAAGCTGTAGAACCTATTCTTTTGTTTTAAGTCCAGAATTTCTGATATGTTCTGATCGGATAGTATCCAGTCCTGCTGACTTCGCAATTTTGCATTATTTAATAACCTTGTCCAATTCCAACAAAAGGCAGAGTGAGATTATTCTCTTCTTCCTGGTGGTTTGTGTTTTGGGTACTATGGCTTTATGGGTTTCATTACCATTCAGTAGTAACCAATGTGCAATCTGGTTTGTACTGATATTGTAGTGCCTAGTGATCTTTGTTGGATCGTTTTTGAGGTGCTTCAGTAGTTTCCATGCTTTGTGACTGTCTCTTGACAGGTCTAGGTCTTCTATTGTTCTGATCCAGTGATCTCTTTTTACTTCACTTAAAGATGAGATAATATTATTGCCAGTTTCCACTGTTTCTTTGCTGAAGGGATAATCGTGAACAAGGATTTGTATTCCATAAACCGGGCAGCCACATCTGAGGTGAAACCTGGGATATACAATGATAGACAACCACAGGATATGGATATTCTACAGCTTTTTTTGACAGCTGCAGCGAATGTATTATAAGATTCTGGTGTTGAATCTATAGTACACACTGCAGTATCCAGGATCTCTGAATACTTGAGCCAGTCAGTTCTCTTTAAATTATACCTCCTACAGAAAGGAATTCTCTGGGGTTTTACTGCTGCAATACTTTGCACATTATTGTTGCTATGCCGGTCCCAGGGATCACCCGATTGCTTATAAAAATCGTTGTTAACTCGCAGTCTTCGGGAGGCACTTTTCATGAACCCCCACAGCCAATTAACAACCCCCCAGAGCACTTAAGTTTTCATCCTCTATTAGTAATTCAGAAACATCCATACTATTAAATTGGGAAGGCCCCACAAATGAACACTAAATCTATCTGTGCACTGCCAAACATGCTCAACAGTATCTAGAGTGTAATCTGCATAACTAATTATTGTACCGTAGTAAAACTGTACTCTACTGCAGTATATTTCAATGCTCATTTGTTTACAACACTTGGATCACAGACATCCTCGAATATAAACAATCATGTCAGCCTACTTAGTTCCGACAGTAATTTCCTACAGTAAAAATCATGAAAGTTTTTCATACAGAGTATCAAAATGTGGGTATGCGGAAATTAATCTGCAAATTCTATAGAATGTAAAACCATTAATTGTATTCATCTTTTCCCCAATTTTCGGAAAATTTGTATGATTGAAGAGTTACTTGTTTTTCGAGAAGCTATTGAAATTTGTTTGATTGGAGTGGTTGGCCGAGGTGTAATTGTGTAATTTTCTGGGGTGGTAGTGTGATTCACAGGAATGCTGATTTGGCTTAACCACTTTCAGTATTGTTTGGGTTTTTTTTTCCTCTAGAATAATATTTGCATGATGTTATAGTTTTGCTTTTTATAACACTTTAATATGAAATTTAGCCATGGTAATTTCCTATGTAAGAAATAGTGTTTGGTAATTTACTTTTTAGATTATCTGATACCTCTTTCAGTTACGTATCCTGAAAATTTTGGGAAGGCATGCAACAATAAACTTACTTTTGCACTTCGCTTTGCACGAAGGAAATAAATATTAATAATAACTAAATGAAAATATAAGGTTGCTAGAAATGTCTTTAAGTGCTCTACTACCCTTTTCCTCTCACTCTTACTATTATCTGATTCGCTTTGAAACAAGAGAATCATTAACCTTAAAATTACTATGCCTGTATAAAGCTCAACAGCTTCTCCTGATTTAGATAATGCCCTCACATAGATGTACATGAAGTGTACGAGATATGTAAACTGTTAATCATGAAGAAAATTGAAGTACTGAAGTAATACAAAAATATCTAAATCAATACACTCAAATACCTCGACACAAATCACTGAACATAATTAAACCCTAAATAAAATCATAAGTGTCACTTTAAATTAATACAAATCATAGACAAGACACTTCAGCATGTAAGAAGAAGAAAATGAAAAACTTAATCCCAAAGGTAATGTGTAGTATTAGTGCAGGAACAAATTAAAAAAAAGTCTTTGAGCCAATTTTTAAAGAAACATTTTAATGTTCAAAATGAAACACAACTTCTGTCAGTGAAAATAATTCTTTGAGCAAGCACAAGAGAAATTTAAATCTAAAATCTCTTAACATCATAATAAATCCACGAGATTCATTAATAGCAGCTATGTCCCAGTCTTCTGTATTTCCCAAAATGTACTCGTAGACATCTTCAATCTCAGTCTTATGATCTGCAACAGTTTGCACCAAGCAACTTGAGTAACTCCATCTTGCTGGTGCAAGTTTTGGAAATCTCTTTTTCACTAATGTGTCTGATAAGTTTGTTCTTTTTTTAGGAATGGACAAAATAATTTACAAAACCAGTAAGGTTAGCAAAGAACACTCTCCACGCACTAATACAAGATACAGCGTGTGATAACACCAAATTCAACTTGTGAGCATAACAATGCAAAAATATTGCATGAGGAATTGCTTCTCTTTTGCGTGCACGCCATTCAAACGTCTGGCCATGACGGCCACTCCATCATATGTCTGCGCAACCACTTTCCCTTTGCATTCAAATACTTCAAGTCGCTCAGTTGCAAGTTTTGTTAGGGCTTCTGCCGACCTACTATCACCACTGACGTCACTAAACCCTACAAATCTTTCACAGATCTGTCTCTTGTACACATATGTGGATACATTACATGACTGTGAAAAATTTGTGACATTGGATGTTTCATCAAGTAAAATAGCAACAAATGTTGCTTCTTTAATCTGGTTTTTTATCTCTGAGAGCATAACTGCATGAACACTTTGAATTATCAGCGATAAACCGGTAAACACAGAGTTTGTAGACAAGTCGTCAAACTCAGCTGACAAATGAATTAATTTTACATAATTGCCTCGATTGTTGGAATTGCAACTTTCCCGATGTCCTCGAAATGATAATTCTTGTTCCCCCAAAAAACATGTCTATGAAGTCAATCTGTTAAGTATTTCTCGGTTCCGTTTCATTGTGTTTCAAAATACTAGCACGTTTCTGTTCATCCAATCGCAAATCAATTCTACTTTCATCAAACGTGCTTAGGGCTATCCAAATATGAATATGAGATTCTGATTTTTCATGCCTAGAAATTGCAGTGTGCAAATTATTGAGGTTCGAATAATCACAATCTTTACTGTTCCAAGGGGATTTATCCTTTCCAAACAACAGACATGGCCAACAGAAGAGTTGACACAATGTTTCGTTACCACACAACCAAACCGCTATTTTGTAAAGGTCAGGATTAAATGTTCGTACAAAGTTTGTGACTTCGTTCTGTGTGTTTAAATTGTTGAGAGCTGACGTAGGTCTCTCATTTCTAACAAGTTCTAACTTCTCACTAAACGAGCATAACTGGAAAGTTTTATTTAATACACTTAAATCAGTCATCATTCATCTTGTGAAACTACTGATTAAAATACTAATTCAAATGTAACAGTAGAACGAGCAACCCATCAGTGACTAAAAACTTTATAAACATGTATAAACTCTCTCGCTAGCATGCTGAATGCAATGTCTCCTTGTGCATGCATTCGCCCACATTTTGTGTGAGCTTGCTGTGATATTACACCAGCTGAATGAGTGTTCAGAATACCACAGCGCTATGCCTCAACATTTTAGGGAACTATTACGATTGATTACCGAAACATGCACCACCCCTCAGCGCCTTGACCCGACGTTTCGAGTAACTATTAGGAAAAGAGAGACATGCATCCCACTCCCATGTGCAGTGGGAAATGAAAATTTATTTTTACTTCAAAGAAAAATGGGAAGTATATGGTTATGAAATATGTTTGCGTTTGAATTTTATTAAAGCTTGCACTGAATGCATTGCATTCATGGAGAATACGCCTCTGACCTCTTTCTTCTTCACCGATTCCTACAAATAAAATTATACATAAAGGGAATGACACAAGAGGATTTATCAAAAATTTTGGCACGACAAGACATAAATCTTTCTTACGCTGTAAGATATTCTTTATTATTTTCCGTCAGTGCTCCATAAATAATAAAATCAGTGATTATCTAACATTGCAAAAAGGTATTTGAAGTTATTATTCATGTCTCATGCCAAAAATTTTGAAAAATTATCTGTAGAACAATTTGTGACTAAATTTAGATAAATATATAGCTTTTTTTTATGTCATTCCACGTAAGGGCTCTGCCTACCAAACCTGCAGCAACATTTTAAATGGGGAATCAGTGTTAAAGAAATTCTTTCTCAATGCAGCAATTTTAAAGATAACAGTTTCCCCAAAAAGTATTATGTAAAATTTCTTTAAAAAAAATTGTGGCGCATTTAGAAATTTAGTCAACTTTTATGTTAATATTTTTTTTCTAAAATAAAAACATTGAGATTTACATTTTACAAAAAAAAAAATATCAGTTAAAAATGATTATTAAAAATTTTTAAATGTTGTAATATTCTCTGAGAAAGTTGTGTGATTTTATTGTTTGAAACAGTTATATTTAAAACTGATGCAACAAGAAGGGATTTCTTTGACATTCATTTCCCATTTAAATCCGTGGCTGCAGGCTTGGAAAGCATTGCCATTAATGAATACTTTTTGTATGGAAACTGTTTCTGATGCAGCAGTTTGTGAACAAAATGCACAATGGAGAGACAGGTCACGAGAGCAAGTCAGGGGCACTTCTCGACATGTTGGCTGAGGTGGCGTCCCAGAAGCTCCACTCCGACCCTGCTGTCCAGTCGGCCACCGCCAGGCAGTCTCCCTCCAGGATCCATAACAAATCAAAGGTTGTATATTTTACAGCTGGCAGTTTTTGATTTACATTTTGTGACAGCATGGTGTTAGGTCTACTGTATTAAAATACCATAGAAAAATGGGGTACAGCCTTTTTATAGTCTTACGAAAACATCTTATGTAGCCTGTTGTGTATATAAAAAGGTCAACATACTGCATGGAAAATGTGTAACTTTCATCTTCTTGTGATAAGAATGTATTTTTCTGTGTTAAGTGCATCATACCAGAATAACTGTCTGGTGAAAGTCTATACATCTCATAAGAAGCCAAACTGTAATTTTTCAAGGAAATCTGAAGACAGTGTTATTGGAATTTCAGTTCTGTCATAGACGTAAATCACCATATCATAGTCTAATACTGAAACATTTACACTTTCATTGTCAAGGAGGATGATGCTCAAACTCATTTGCTAGTGAAAACTTGGAACTACATCCAAAATTATTGGCATTCGGCAGAAGCTGTGTGTAAAATTATATTCTTATCAAGGCACTGCTTCAAGCTAAAGTGAAATCTGTTTTTATTAATTGTATGTTGTTTTCAGATTTTGTTCATGCACATTTACTTCTGCACAATATATTACTCAATCTTAGTCATTGCTACTTTTTTTTGTGCTGAAAATTTTAAAAAGATTATATGGTTTCATTTCAATTTATACTTTTAGAGGGCACAGAAAATTATTATAGTGTTTAACTTGTGTGTATAGCTAATTGTGCGTGATCTGTGTGTTTTAACCTTACAGCGGTGGTTGTGTTACGGAAAGGCTGCAAACAATACTTCTATTACATTAAGTGAATTGCAGAACATGTCTCCCAATCACCTGCTGAAGCTTTTTGCAGAATTTGACGGGGATGAAATGAAAAGGACATTCATATACACTTGTCGTATAGATGCAGTTAATTGTCATCAACAGCTCTCAAGTTTCGGAAGTGAAAAAAAGGCCCGCGAACAGATGAAGAATCACCTGCAAAGCCACGTCAATCAACTAACAGCTGAGGGTAAATAACAAGAAGCTTACGTAAATTATTATCCGAATACATACTTTTACATTATTGTTATTGGTGATTAGCTAATTAAATTGTGGAAGAATATAACTTTACTGGATTCATGTGGCAAGTATGACTGTGGCAGGCAAGCATATGCAGGCATTTAGTATTGGGAGTTGATTGATATTGTTGGATTCTTATATGTATTAATTGCCTTTCCTTGGCTTAGGNAATTAATTTTACATAATTGCCTCGATTGTTGGAATTGCAACTTTCCCGATGTCCTCGAAATGATAATTCTTGTTCCCCCAAAAAACATGTCTCTGAAGTCAATCTGTTAAGTATTTCTCGGTTCCGTTTCATTGTGTTTCAAAATACTAGCACATTTCTGTTCATCCAATCGCAAATCAATTCTACTTTCATCAAACGTGCTTAGGGCTATCCAAATATGAATATGAGATTCTGATTTTTCATGCCTAGAAATTGCAGTGTGCAAATTATTGAGGTTCGAATAATCACAATCTTTATTCTTCCAAGGGGATTTATCCTTTCCAAACAACAGACATGGCCAACAGAAGAGTTGACACAATGTTTCATTACCACACAACCTAACCGCTATTTTGTAAAGGTCAGGATTAAATGTTCGTACAAAGTTTGCGACTTCGTTCTGTGTGTTTAAATTGTTGAGAGCTGACGTAGGTCTCTCATTTCTAACAAGTTCTAACTTCTCACTAAACGAGCATAACTGGAAAGTTTTATTTAATACACTTAAATCAGTCATCATTCATCTTGTGAAACTACTGATTAAAATACTAATTCAAATGTAACAGTAGAACGAGCAACCCATCAGTGACTAAAAACTTTATAAACATGTATAAACTCTCTCGCTAGCATGCTGAATGCAATGTCTCCTTGTGCATGCATTCGCCCACATTTTGTGTGAGCTTGCTGTGATATTACACCAGCTGAATGAGTGTTCAGAATACCACAGCGCTATGCCTCAACATTTTAGGGAACTATTACGATTGATTACCGAAACGTGCACCACCCCTCAGCGCCTTGCCCCGACGTTTCGAGTAACTATTAGGAAAAGAGAGACATGCATCCCACTCCCATGTGCAGTGGGAAATGAAAATTTATTTTTATTTAAAAGAAAAATGGGAAGTATATGGTTATGAAATATGTTTGCGTTTGAATTTTATTAAAGCATGCACTGAATGCATTGCATTCATGGAGAATACGCCTCTGACCTCTTTCTTCTTCACCGATTCCTACAAATAAAATTATACATAAAGGGAATGACACAAGAGGATTTATCAAAAATTTTGGCACGACAAGACATAAATCTTTCTTACGCTGTAAGATATTCTTTATTATTTTCCGTCAGTGCTCCATAAATAATAAAATCAGTGATTATCTAACATTGCAAAAAGGTATTTGAAGTTATTATTCATGTCTCATGCCAAAAATTTTGAAAAATTATCTGTAGAACAATTTGTGACTAAATTTAGATAAATATATAGCTTTTTTTTATGTCATTCCACGTAAGGGCTCTGCCTACCAAACCTGCAGCAACATTTTAAATGGGGAATCAGTGTTAAAGAAATTCTTTCTCAATGCAGCAATTTTAAAGATAACAGTTTCCCCAAAAAGTATTATGTAAAATTTCTTTAAAAAAAATTGTGGCGCATTTNTGCAGCAATTTTAAAGATAACAGTTTCCCCAAAAAGTATTATGTAAAATTTCTTTAAAAAAAATTGTGGCGCATTAAGAAATTTAGTCAACTTTTATGTTAATATTTTTTTTCTAAAATAAAAACATTGAGATTTACATTTTACAAAAAAAAAAATATCAGTTAAAAATGATTATTAAAAATTTTTAAATGTTGTAATATTCTCTGAGAAAGTTGTGTGATTTTATTGTTTGAAACAGTTATATTTAAAACTGATGCAACAAGAAGGGATTTCTTTGACATTCATTTCCCATTTAAATCCGTGGCTGCAGGCTTGGAAAGCATTGCCATTAATGAATACTTTTTGTATGGAAACTGTTTCTGATGCAGCAGTTTGTGAACAAAATGCACAATGGAGAGACAGGTCACGAGAGCAAGTCGGGGGCACTTCTTGACATGTTGGCTGAGGTGGCGTCCCAGAAGCTCCACTCCGACCCTGCTGTCCAGTCGGCCACCGCCAGGCAGTCTCCCTCCAGGATCCATAACAAATCAAAGGTTGTATATTTTACAGCTGGCAGTTTTTGATTTATATTTTGTGACAGCATGGTGTTAGGTCTACTGTATTAAAATACTATAGAAAAATGGGGTACAGCCTTTTTATAGACTTACGAAAACATCTTATGTAGCCTGTTGTGTATATAAAAAGGTCAACATACTGCATGGAAAATGTGTAACTTTCATCTTCTTGTGATAAGAATGTATTTTTCTGTGTTAAGTGCATCATACCAGAATAACTGTCTGGTGAAAGTCTATACATCTCCTAAGAAGCCAAACTGTAATTTTTCAAGGAAATCTGAAGACAGTGTTATTGGAATTTCAGTTCTGTCATAGACGTAANTGCAGCAATTTTAAAGATAACAGTTTCCCCAAAAAGTATTATGTAAAATTTCTTTAAAAAAAATTGTGGCGCATTTAGAAATTTAGTCAACCTTTATGTTAATATTTTTTTTCTAAAATAAAAACATTGAGATTTACATTTTACAAAAAAAAAAAAATATCAGTTAAAAATGATTATTAAAAATTTTTAAATGTTGTAATATTCTCTGAGAAAGTTGTGTGATTTTATTGTTTGAAACAGTTATCTTTAAAACTGATGCAACAAGAAGGGATTTCTTTGACATTCATTTCCCATTTAAATCCGTGGCTGCAGGCTTGGAAAGCATTGCCATTAATGAATACTTTTTGTATGGAAACTGTTTCTGATGCAGCAGTTTGTGAACAAAATGCACAATGGAGAGACAGGTCACGAGAGCAAGTCAGGGGCACTTCTCGACATGTTGGCTGAGGTGGCGTCCCAGAAGCTCCACTCCGACCCTGCTGTCCAGTCGGCCACCGCCAGGCAGTCTCCCTCCAGGATCCATAACAAATCAAAGGTTGTATATTTTACAGCTGGCAGTTTTTGATTTACATTTTGTGACAGCATGGTGTTAGGTCTACTGTATTAAAATACCATAGAAAAATGGGGTACAGCCTTTTTATAGTCTTACGAAAACATCTTATGTAGCCTGTTGTGTATATAAAAAGGTCAACATACTGCATGGAAAATGTGTAACTTTCATCTTCTTGTGATAAGAATGTATTTTTCTGTGTTAAGTGCATCATACCAGAATAACTGTCTGGTGAAAGTCTATACATCTCATAAGAAGCCAAACTGTAATTTTTCAAGGAAATCTGAAGACAGTGTTATTGGAATTTCAGTTCTGTCATAGACGTAAATCACCATATCATAGTCTAATACTGAAACATTTACACTTTCATTGTCAAGGAGGATGATGCTCAAACTCATTTGCTAGTGAAAACTTGGAACTACATCCAAAATTATTGGCATTCGGCAGAAGCTGTGTGTAAAATTATATTCTTATCAAGGCACTGCTTCAAGCTAAAGTGAAATCTGTTTTTATTAATTGTATGTTGTTTTCAGATTTTGTTCATGCACATTTACTTCTGCACAATATATTACTCAATCTTAGTCATTGCTACTTTTTTTTGTGCTGAAAATTTTAAAAAGATTATATGGTTTCATTTCAATTTATACTTTTAGAGGGCACAGAAAATTATTATAGTGTTTAACTTGTGTGCATAGCTAATTGTGCGTGATCTGTGTGTTTTAACCTTACAGCGGTGGTTGTGTTACGGAAAGGCTGCAAACAATACTTCTATTACATTAAGTGAATTGCAGAACATGTCTCCCAATCACCTGCTGAAGCTTTTTGCAGAATTTGACGGGGATGAAATGAAAAGGACATTCATATACACTTGTCGTATAGATGCAGTTAATTGTCATCAACAGCTCTCAAGTTTTGGAAGTGAAAAAAAGGCCCGCGAACAGATGAAGAATCACCTGCAAAGCCACGTCAATCAACTAACAGCTGAGGGTAAATAACAAGAAGCTTACGTAAATTATTATCCGAATACATACTTTTACATTATTGTTATTGGTGATTAGCTAATTAAATTGTGGAAGAATATAACTTTACTGGATTCATGTGGCAAGTATGACTGTGGCAGGCAAGCATATGCAGGCATTTAGTATTGGGAGTTGATTGATATTGTTGGATTCTTATATGTATTAATTGCCTTTCCTTGGCTTAGGCAGAAACAGGGCCTGCCCATGGTTGGTTTTTGACTCCTGGTAAATTAATGATTTGATTGTTCTTTTGGATCGTGGTGGGGTCCATGGAAGTGATTGCTTCATCATGTATAATTTTTTTATGTAAACTGCATTGTATTCACCTGGTTGTTACACTCTGTAGAGAGCTGGTAGTGCACTATATGACACATATTTAGGCACACGTAAATTTAAACTGTTGTAGCAAGCATTTGTTTAAAGATTATAATTTATCATTCCAGCATATCATCACTCTGTAGGGTCAGTCTTATTGTGCATATGAATGTACTTCTCCAGTTTACTGCACCACTTCATATCTTTTCTTTTTCATCTTACAGNTCAGTCTTATTGTGCATATGAATGTACTTCTCCAGTTTACTGCACCACTTCATATCTTTTCTTTTTCATCTTACAGTTTCAGTGCATCTCTTGTTTTCAGGGATGACTTTTAGTGACAAACGTCATCCAAAAGTACCATCATGCCAATGGGTTTTATAATCAGTCTGTGTTACTCATCCCGTTCAAAATGTGATAAATATTTCTAGCATCTTTTTATAGAATATTTTTCCATGTAGTGTGTTCCTAGAAATGATAATAGTGTTTATATTTTAACAGGCAGCCTTACAAAAAGATTTGAAACAGTAGAATCACAGAAACGAAAAGCCAGTGGTGAATGGAAAGAATTATCTGTCGGAAAGAAAGTTCAGAGAAGCAGAAAAGATTCGCTCCAATCGAAAGAGCCAGACGAAAACGACAGCAATATTCCGAACAAAAAATTGTCCAGCCCGAATACCAGGGAGCCAGCATCTGCCCAGAAGTGCATAAATCCAGACACAATCAGAGCAGGAAAACATGTGTCGTGCAGCATCTACAGGGAACACAACTACACAAGCTTGAACTTGGTGACTGCCCCAGAGAAGATAGAAGAAAGCACTGTGACAGATACAGAATATGCTCTTGTTCATGTGTTTGATGACAGCATGGCTGTGGCACAGTATGAAGAGGTTCCTGTGTACGAGAATAGTAAGACTTCGGAGCAAGAAGGCACTGTCACAAAACCAGCAGATGATGTCGTAAGTAAATAAGTATACTTAGCCTAGAGCGATAGAATGTATGCTTGTGTGGTAACAGCTTGGTAATTTGTGTGTTTAGTGTAGTTGTTCACTAATAGTTTATCATTAAATGTTACTGTGTTCAGTCTATTGTAAGGTCCGTCATCAGTGGTATGCTTTTTAAAAAGAATTTTGTTAAACACAGTCGTGTATGTCTTTGATAGGCCAGCTTAAAATTGATTGTTCATAGAGGAGGTAGATGTTAGCTCGTAAGCAAGAGTTCAAAGGCTGCTAACAATTTGGTTCATTTTGACTTTTGTGTATTTGAACCTTGAAAATTAACGTTTTAGTGTGTTTTTGTCTTTCCCTTTTTGTTCCATAGGCATCATAAACTAGCATGATCATAAATTTTTTGCACAATAGTTGTATCAGATATGTGACTGTTATAAATAATTTATTGGTTTGGCACATGATAAACAAACAAACAAAAATCTTTAATTTAAAAAACTATTCAGTCTTTGGCACTGTACATTCATTCCATGTAAAAACAGTGCCGATGCCCTTACATGTTTTTTATATGCAAACATCCTCTGACAAGGAGTGAATTGCATAGCAACTAGTGCTGCATCTATCAGGTTCTCTTTTCCTTAGACTTTTAGGGGCAACTGTTTTGGCTGAAATTCAGGTGCAATTTTACTTCCTCTTGGGGCCGTAGTTGTCATAGCAGCTAGAGCATTCGCCTCCCAAGGTGAACAGGGTTTTCTATTGTGATCTCTCATTTTCCCCACCCTAACATTCTGGCTCTGCTCCATATCCACTACATTTCTCAATCACTGGCTCTAAAGATCTCGTTAAGAGTCGTCCAAACCTCTCCACTCCACCTAACTTCTTCGTAANCATTTCTCAATCACTGGCTCTAAAGATCTCGTTAAGAGTCGTCCAAACCTCTCCACTCCACCTAACTTCTTCGTAAACACCTGGTGAATCAGAAGGTAGTTTCCTAGAATCCAGCACAGTTTGGTGGAAAGCAGATAGTTTCCATCTGCAGCTGACTACTCGGCACCTGCAGATGGGAGGTTTTGTCAGGTATTTATGCCTGTTTTCGTTTGCAGCTCTCACAGCCTGAGCCACTTTGGCTTGTCCTCATCTCTATGTAGAAAGGGTAGCTGTGGCTGAGATAAACCACTTCCCTATAATTCATTTTTTCTTTTAATGCTATTAAATGTGATCATTTTAAACTTTGTACCTTGATTTCAGCAAACCTTTCACCTGTTACCTTGAAACTTGCAACATNCATTTCTCAATCACTGGCTCTAAAGATCTCGTTAAGAGTCGTCCAAACCTCTCCACTCCACCTAACTTCTTCGTAGACACCTGGTGAATCAGAAGGTAGTTTCCTAGAATCCAACACAGTTTGGTGGAAAGCAGATAGTTTCCATCTGCAGCTGACTACTCGGCACCTGCAGATGGGAGGTTTTGTCAGGTATTTATGCCTGTTTTCGTTTGCAGCTCTCACAGCCTGAGCCACTTTGGCTTGTCCTCATCTCTATGTAGAAAGGAAAGCTGTGGCTGAGATAAACCACTTCCCTATAATTCATTTTTTCTTTTAATGCAATTAAATGTGATCATTTTAAACTTTGTACCTTGATTTCAGCAAACCTTTCACCTGTTACCTTGAAACTTGCAACATNATTAAATGTGATCATTTTAAACTTTGTACCTTGATTTCAGCAAACCTTTCACCTGTTACCTTGAAACTTGCAACATTCTGTCAACCATCCCAGCCTTACGTCCTTTATATCTTGTTCCATCCATCACAACTACATTTGGAGTTCTAATAACTACCATCAGATTAAACCTATTCTACACTACTCTACTAGCAGGTCATCTCCCTATGTTACCATATAGTATTAGTTGGCAACATATTGATTATGAAAACAATTTTTCTGAAGTATCACAGCTGTGATATGGTCCTACAATACAGAGCTATATATTGCATGTTACGGCAAACAATTTTGGCAATATGCAGTAAATATTTTCTATATCTAGCAGTATAACTAATATCTGTGATATCAATATAAACGATGTTAGCAATAAATCACCATTGATTTATTTTATACTTTCTGACAGCAATATATCACATCAATACTGAAATGGTTAATGAAAAGTGAATATCACACAGCCCTACCACCCATTGGTCGCACACCTGTGGAAGTAAACCAAGATAGGGAGGAACATATTTATGTGCGTAACATATTTATGAAAAGCATGTGAATTTGATAATGAACAAGATTCTTCAATAGATTCTATAAATTATATTTAAGGTCTCAGTGGGTTGAAGCTTAATCACAATTATTTTTTTTTTTTTTTACCCTTTTTTAGGTGTTAGTATGTTGTGTTGACAATGACTGGGTGAAACAACTTTCCATGTACGGTGGCAAGGATGGTGATGTTCCAGATCCAGACCTTTTGGAGCATCGAGTATCTGGTAAAATTTAATTTTATATTTATGAGCTGGGAACAGTAAGGCGTAGGTTTCCAGTTTGAGGGAAATTTATTTAGATAGTTGATGAAACAAAATGAAAATGCTTTT